>JACEEZ010005145.1:177500-190000 GCA_016584305.1 Chionoecetes opilio | reverse complement strand
AGGATAGAGGGGAAGGAAGGAAGGAAGGAAGAAGGGAAGGAGGAAGGAAGGAGGAAGGGAAGGAGAGGGAGGGAGAAGGAAGGGAGGGAAGGAGGGATGGAAGGCAGAGAGGGAGGGAAGAAAGGAGGGGAGATGGGAGGAAAGAGAAGAGTTGTGAAAGATGGAGAGGAAGGGAGGAAGGAAGGGACGAGAGGGAAGGAGGGAAGGAAGGGAGGAAGGGAGGAAGGGAGGAAGGGAGGGAGGAAGGAAGGGAGGAAGGGAGGAAGGAAGGGAGGTGTTGGCAGCGAGGGAGGAAAGTTGCAAGAGTCTCATCAGAACTTATGAAAATATTTACTAAAGTTGTGTGGCCCAGGGAGGAGAGAGAGAGAGAGAGAGAGAGAGAGAGAGAGAAGAGAGAGAGAGGAGAGACGAGAGAGAGAGAGAGAGAGAGAGAGGAGAGAGAGAGAGAGAGAGAGAGAGAGAGATAGAGGGAAGAGAACGTGTAACAAGAAAGTGAATCATGAAAATTTTACTGTAGCACTTTTAAATAATGAAGACAACAAAGTGTGTGTGTGTGTGTGTGTGTGTGTGTGTGTGTGTGTGTGTGTGTGTGTGTGGTGTGTGTGTGTGTGTGTGTGTGGTGTGTGTGTGTGTGTTTATCCTCTCACAATAAATTTTCTTTATTATTTATGATTCCTGACAAAATTTCAGTATCAGTAACAACTAGACTGTCTGTTCGTCTGAGAGAGAGAGAGAGAGAGAGAGAGAGAGAGAGAGAGAGAGAGAGAGAGAGAGAGAGAGAGAGAGAGAGAGAGAGAGAGAGAGAGAGAGAGAGAGAGAGAGAGAGAGAGAGAGAGAGAGAGAGAGAGAGAGAGAGAGAGAAAGAGACAATTAGGAATACCCAAGTGACAAGGATGATTAATGTTGGTGTTCATGTCACTACAAAAGATTATTGATGATGTTAAAGCAGTGAGGAGGAAAACACTTGTCTCCAAATACCATGAAAAATAGTCAAAGGATGTCAGAGTTATTATCCAGAATGTTTTTAAGCAGAAAAAATGGTCGGGGATTTACGAGAAACAAGAAAAAAATGGTCGGGGATTTACGAGAAACAAGGAAAAAATGGCCGGGGATTTATGAGAAAAGAGGAAAAAATGGTCGGGGATTTACGAGAAAAAATGAAAAAATGGCCGGGGATTTACGAGAAACAAGGAAAAAATGGTCGGGGATTTACGAGAAACAAGGAAAAAATGGTCGGGGATTTACGAGAAACAATGAAAAAAAATGGCCGGGGATTTACGAGAAACAAGGAAAAAATGGCCGGGGATTTACGAGAAACAACGAAAAAATGGTCGGGGATTTACGAGAAACAACGAAAAAATGGCCGGGGATTTACGAGAAACAACGAAAAAATGGTCGTGGATTTACGAGAAACAACGAAAAAATGGCCGGGGATTTACGAGAAACAATGAAAAAATGGCCGGGGATTTACGAGAAACAACGAAAAAATGGTCGGGGATTTACGAGAAACAACGAAAAAATGGTCGGGGATTTACGAGAAACAAGAAAAAATGGTCGGGGATTTACGAGAAACAACGAAAAAATGGCGGGGATTTACAGAAACAATGAAAAAATGGTCGGGGATTTACGAGAAACAAAGAAAAAATGGTCGGGGATTTACGAGAAACAATGAAAAAATGGCCGGGGATTTACGAGAAACAATGAAAAAAAATGGTCGGGGATTTACGAGAAACAAAGAAAAAATGGTCGGGGATTTACGAGAAACAATGAAAAAATGGCCGGGGATTTACGAGAAACAATGAAAAAATGGTCGGGGATTTACGAGAAACTGAAAAAATTGCCGGGGATTTAAGAGAAACAATGAAAAAATGGTCGGGGATTTACGAGAAACTGAAAAAATGCCGGGGATTTAAGAGAAACAAGAAAAAATGGTCGGGGATTTACGAGAAACAATGAAAAAATGGCCGGGGATTTACGAGAAACAATGAAAAAAATGTCGCGGGATTATGATTAAGGAAAATGAAAAATCCTGTAAGTGAGCCAGCCAGGTGATTACATCTAATTAAGACTGAAACATTACACCAGGATTTACCTACAGCACTAAACTCTGGAAAACTGGAATGGCATATTTATTTTTCCATTTTTTTCTACTGGATGCAAGACAGCCCCCCTCATACAACTTTAAAACAAGTGGATAATTAGTTTTGCGTTTCGGGTGGGGAAAGGCAAAAGGGGGGGACTGCCTGGGGGGGGGGTGGGGGGGGAAGAAAGGGAGGGAGAGTCAGCAGACATTAAAGGTTAACGCGGCATGATTACTACGTGTTTCTGCTTCCCTGTTTACCGCATCCTAGTCTGTGTTACTGTGTTGTTCCAGGGACATGGCAAGGAGAAGCAGGAAGGGACATGGCAAGGAGAAGGAGGAAGGGAAGGGAAAGGGAAAAAGGGGGAAAGGGCTGGAAAGGGGAGAAGGGGGAAGGGACAGGGAAAGGAGAAGGGAGGAAGGGACATGGAAAGGGAGAAGCAGGAAGGGACAGGAAAGGAAAAGCGGGAAGGGACAGGGCAAGGAAAGCAGGAAGGGACATGGAAAGGGAGAAGGAGAAGGGACATGGAAAGGAGAAAGGGGAAAGGACAGGAAAGGGGAAAGGAGGAAGGGGCATGGCAAGGAGAAGGAGGAAGGGACATGGCAAGGAGAAGGAGGAAGGGACATGGCAAGGAGAAGGAGGAAGGGACATGGCAAGGAGAAGCAGGAAGGGACATGGCAAGGAGAAGGAGGAAGGGACATGGCAAGGAGAAGCAGGAAGGGACATGGCAAGGAGAAGCAGGAAGGGACATGGCAAGGAGAAGGGGGAAAGGGGAAAGGCGGAGAACGGGAAAGGGGACATGGAAAGGGAGAACGGGAAAGGGGACAGGGCAAGGAAAAGCAAAAGGGAATGGAAGGAGAAGGAGGAAGGGACATGGCAAGGAGAAGCAGGAAGGGACTGGCAAGGGAAGGAAAAGGGGGACTGGCAAGGAGAAGGGGAAAGGGGACTGGCAAGGAGAAGGAGAAGGGCATGAAAGGGAAAGAGGAAAGGGACTGGAAAGGAAAGGGGGAAAGGGACAGGGGAAGGGAGAACGGGAAGGGACAGGGAAAGGAGAGGAAAAAGGGACAGGAAGGAAAGCGGGAAAGGGACGGGCAAGGGAAGCAAAAGGGGGGCAGGCAAGGAAAAGGAAAAGGGGGCAGGGCAAGGAGAAGCAGAAGGGGAAACATGGCAAGGAGAAGAAAAGGGGACTGGCAAGAAAGCGGGAAAGGGGGACATGGCAAGGAGAAGGGGGAAGGGACATGGCAAGGAGAAGGAGGAAGGGACGGGAAAGGGGAGAAGCAGAAGGGACAAAGGAAAAGAAGGAGGAAGGGGAAATGCAAGGAGAAGGGGGGAAGGGAAGGGCAAGGAGAAGGGGGAAAGGGGACATGGAAAGGAGAAGCAAAAGGGGCATGGCAAGGAGAAGGAGGAAGGGACATGGCAAGGAGAAGCAGGAAGGGACATGGCAAGGAGAAGGAGGAAGGGACATGGCAAGGAGAAGCAGGAAGGGACAGGGAAAGGGAAAGCGGGAAGGGCATGGAAAGGAGAAGGAGAAGGGACAGGGGCAAGGAGAAGGGAGGAAGGAACGGGCAAGGAAAAGGGAGAAGGGGACAGGGGAAAGGGAAAAAGGAGGAAGGGACATGGAAGGAAAAGGAGGGGGACATGGAAAGGGAAAAGGGAGGAAGGGGCATGGAAAGGGAGAAGGGGGGGGGCATGGAAAGGAAAAGGAGGAAGGGACAGGGCAAGGGAAGGAGGAAGGGACATGGCAAGGAGAAGGAGGAAGGGACATGGCAAGGAGAAGGAGGAAGGGACATGGCAAGGAGAAGCAGGAAGGAAGGAAGCAAAGGAAGCATAAATAAAAAGCAAAGCAAAGGAGGCAAAGTGGTGTACAAAGGGCTTGATGGTATAGGGTGTGAAAGAAGCCATGAGAAAAGACGAAACTAATCATTCCTGTATTTGGATCAACAGACCGGGTAGTATAAAGTACCCGGTGGATTCTAACCCTGGGAAGGGCGTGTAGCCAAATTCCCCAAGGAGGTAAAAACGGACCTGGTACGTTTACAATTTTTTGTTTAATTGATTTATAGACTGAGTATTGCAAATCTATAAGACGAAAGGGAACCCGAAGGACATTGCCTCAATGCCTGCCTTATTTGGTATCATCCTCACCAGGGTCTGAAGTGAGTTCGTCTTGCATCACGCGGTGCCTTGCCGGGTCTTGTTGGCACTGTTCAGGTTCGTGTTTGGTGGTGTAGCAAGGACGACACGCTGTAAACTTCTGATGCTTATGATGATAGTGATAGTGAATCGGTAATTGTGTCTCGTATTGATAACAGACTCAAATTCTAAAACATGAAACCCCTTTTTTTCCGGGAAATTTTTAACACGACTGGGGGAATTGTGGGGGAGGAAAAAATGTAAAAATTTAAAAGCTTTTGATCTTTTAAACCAATCAGGGTATTTTGGGTTTTTGGCAGACCATTTAGCGGAAAGGTTTTTTGGGTTTCCGCGAAATTGCACACCTTTATTAGGGGGATGCCCAAACCCGGGCAATCCTCACTAAAATGGGAAAAAAACGTGTATTCCAAATATACGAAATTATGGAAAATATCCTTTGTGTCATTTTTTTTATCAATATTGTGTCTGACAAAACAAGATAACAATACCTTTTGATATACATTTAATTATGGAGAGGAGAGAGAGAGAGAGAGAGAGGGGAAGAGAGAGGAGAAAAGGAGAGAGGAGGAGAGAGAGAGAGAAGAGAGAGAGAGAGAGAGAGAGAGAGGGGAGGGGAGAGAGAAAGGAGGGAGGAGAGAAAAGAGGAGAGAGAGGGGGGAGAGAAAAGAGAGAGAGGAAAGGGGAGAAGAGAGGGGAGAGGGGAAGAGAGGGGAGAGGGGAGAGAGAAAAGAGAGAGAGGGGAAGAGAGAGGAGAGGGGAGAGAGATAGAGAAGAGAGAAAAGAGGGGAGAGAGAAGAGGGGGGAGAAAAGAGAGAGAGAGAGAGGGGAGAGAAAAGGAAGTAAAGTGCGGGACTGGGGAAAATGTTCAAAAAGTACTATAATAGTCCCCTCAGGGCAGTGGCGGTTTTAAAGGGGGGGCCCGAGTAGGCCATGGCCAAAAGGCCCCGCCCCCGGAAAGGGGCCCCCGCACCCCAGGGGAAAAATGTTTTCAATGAAATCTAAATGCGGGACCTTTCTTAATTCTGGAACACTGTTTACATTGCCGTACCATAATATGCCAAAATTTATCCCAACATAATTAAAAAAATTGAGGGGAAAAAGTTTAAATTTAAAAACAAAATTTTAAAACCTCTAAACCCCATGCCCATTCAGGGCCCCGCACTCCATCGGCCTAGGGCCCCGCACACCATAAATCCCCCCTGCTCAAGGATAATATACAAGGATAACATACCCGTATAGATTACCCTTGGTCCACCTCATGACGACCTAAGAGGTATCACAGCCACGACGCACCCTCCCCTTCCTTCCTCCCTCCCGGGCTATGCTGCGCCGACGACAAATACACAAACTTCTGGACGTGTAATGGTCCTAATGGCGTTGCAGGTTCAAAGTTCTCAGTAACCCGTCTCCCCATAACAGTTACGACCACCGCCTGCCTGTGAACGGTCTACAAAGATGCTTGTGACTACTCGCTCAGAGTCACAGTATCTTCATGGCCTCATGTGGTAAGTAGGTGCAACTCCCTGACCAGACCCTCAATTGTCACACAGACACTGATAAGTCCACCAGGTTTCATCCCGTAAACTCTGGAACTCTCTTCTTGTTATATTTTTCCACCTTCCTACGACTTAAATATTTCGAGAGAGGAGTGACAAGACACCTCCCGAACTAAATTGGCCCACCCCCCTTTCTTTATTCTCTTACTGTCTTCTTTATAGGGACTGCCAACTAGGGGGTTTTTTATTACTATTTTTTGCCCTTTGCCAGTCCTTTGTGATGTAAAAAAAAAAAAAAAAAAAAAAAAAAAAAAAAAAAAACCATCCTTGTCCTTGCTGGCCCGGGCTTCAGCAGTCACAGTTCAGTGGTAAGCAGGCAGGCGCACTAGGGAGCATTATTTCTCATATCATGCATCGCTAAGGAGTGTCCACGTAAAGTCGCCGCACGTTAAGTTGGCGAAAATGTGGCCCCTTCACTCCCCCCTTCCGAACGCAGGGAATTGGCTGAGGTGTTGGGTGTTGGGGCTTTAGGGCGGAACTTGGAGTAAGGCATTCTCACCCATCACCCAACACCTCAGCCAATCCCGTGCGTTCAGAAGGGGGGTGAAGGGGCCAACTTTTCGCCACCCTAACGTGCGGCGAGTATAGGGAGCAACATTTCCACGTCACGTATAGCTATAAGAGTGCCCACGGATTTACCAAGCGAAGCGGTAACGTAACAAGTCTACCTTCTTAATCATCACCTTTTCTTCTTCCTTTGATCTTTGACGTTTAGTATCGCTTCATAGGTCCTCTTCAACTTAGTCTCCTTAGTTAACAATCTTGTCAAACCTTCCCTTGGCTATCTACCTTCCCATTATCTACCTTGGCTTCTACCTGCCTGTGGTTGTATCAGGGGCGGGGCTGGCGGACAGTGGTGGGGCTGCGGTAAAGTGGCGTCGTGACCAGGGCGGGGCTGGCGGACAGAGGTGGGGCTGAGCGGCGGCACTTCCCGAAGGCCTCATCTTTAAGTGTTGTTCAGCAGACGACCCGTGAAACAATGCCACACTTTATTGTCGTGCTGTGTTAAACAAGCATGAAGGATTTACTGTACAATTAGTTGAAGTGATGTATCTAATGTTGCAGTGTCTCATTAGCTAAGTTGGGTAATTATTGCGAGATTGGACAAGGGAGAAGAATGATCGCGGCGTACTATTGGCGAAGAGGCAACAACAACATCAGCAACAATAGTTATAATCATTACGGTGGCAGCAAAAACAAGAACAACAAAAGCAACAGAAGCAACAGAGGCAGCAACTTAAGGGGTGTCAACAGGGGAAGCAACAGAGCGGCGGCAGCTGTCGGCATTGTTTGCTAACCTTTGCAGAGTGTGTGAGGCGCCACTCCTCACCTCAGCTCACATGAAACAGTTAGCAAGAGAACACAAGCATCAGCAGACACACACACCGCCGGCAAACCATGCAGGAGGCTTTGTCACTCCTGATCGCCATGTGCATAATACTGCCAATGCCAAGGTCTTCTACATTACAAAGAAAAAGTATAGTCTCTGTAAAAGAACAGGTAGTCTCCCCCAGTCCCCCGTGATGCAACCCTGTCTCACCTCTCTCCCCGCCCCTCCTACATTAAACTTAAGAAGGCTATACAATTTCATGTATGGGGATGAAAGGTGGATGTAGGTAGTGTTAAGTAACAGGAACTACCATTGTGTAGGTCTCCCAGCCTCTTGTACTCTTTCCTTACTGTCTTATATTCTTATGCTCGCCATATACAAGCATACTGACAACGCCACGTAAACAGTAGCCTGGCGCGACGGTTTCCAGGGTCTCCAGCGTGATGTATACCCCAGCCCTCTCTCTCCCCCTAGATAGAGGAACTGCCAGAATAACACACAACTATTTCAGCGCGATAAACAAATACCTGTCGGATGTATACACTAAACGACAACTTTCCTTCAGTCAATCACCCTCACGGCCAGGCCAGACCAGACTGCCTCCACCCCCGGCCTGCCCGCTACCCAACACTAACTCAGGAACACACACACACAACGTAATTAGGGAAACAAGGAGCAAATCTATGATGAAATGCACAATACTTCCATCATCCAACCCCGTCAAAAATACAACTATAGTACAATCACATCGTCTACACATTACATCCTCTCACGCACACCACAGATACAAACAAGCAAACACCGACTGCCTTATCAACCTTATCAATACAAATAACGTAATAGCATCGATGAAGAGCTTGTGATGGGAGGCATGAGGGGTGGAGACACAAAAGGGGTATAGCGGAAGGAAGGAAGTATAGAGGAGAAAGGGAGGGAGGAAGAATAAAGGCGGAAGGGAGAAGTATAAAGGCGTTAGATAACCAAGGGAAGACAGTTTTCCGTGCAGGAGTGAGCGGGGAAAGGTTAGAGAAAGGTTAAGGGTAGATTCCCGGAGATGGAACGGTGAAGGTGGAGTTAAGGCGATTGAAGGAGATTGAAGTAAGGTGAGGAGGGAAGGGAGGGGCTGTGCGGGGATGAGGCAGAGAGGGATAGGGAGAGGAAGGGAGCTACGGGAAGGAAGTATTGGGCATAACCACAGCCATTCACCTTTGATGGTATTAAGGACCGAAAACTAATGAAATTTTGTTTGCATCCCAGGTGAAATATACAAGGGAAGAGTTGACGAGTCTGTTAACTAAGGAGACGAAGTTGAAGAGTACCTATGAAGCGATACTCAGCGCTGAAGATCACAAGAAGAAGACAAGATATGTATCAGGAAAGATCCATTTTATAACACTGCTCTGAAAAATCATGTCTATTAAGAACAACAATGATGATGATGATATGATGAAAATAGTAATAGTCATAATAATAAAACTAACAATAATAATGATAATAACAAATAATAGCAATGATAAATAGAATAATAGTTAGGTACCATTTCAAGGGTAGACCATAAGACAAGACAAGACAAGCTAAGGTGGCCCCGCGGTGGAGGGAAACTCTGAACTTTTGTCCCGGGGGCGAATCCATCAATCCCAGACGCGCTCCCGAGACACAACTTTTGATTGACTTTTGGTGGATTGCAGCACTAGGAAGCGACGTGGATATCCAACAAGCAATTCAGAGAAAACAAGAAAGAAGAATAGATAGTGTTATTATCACTGCCGCAAAAATAAGGAAATAACTAAGGAAGTGGGGAGAGAGAGAGAGAGAGAGAGAGAGAGAGAGAGAGAGAGAGAGAGAAGAGAGGAGAGAGAGAGAGGAGAGAGAAGAGAGAGAGAGAGAGAGAGAGAGAGAGAGAGAGAGGAGAGAGAGAGAGAGAGAGAGAGAGAGAGAGAGAGAGAGAGGAGAGAGAGAGATGAAGAGAGAGTAGAGAGAGAGAGAGAGAGAGAGAGAGAGAGAGAGAGAAAATAATAATGTTAATAATGATAACAATCTCAGACTGGATACACATCGTCTCACAAGATCAAGACAATTGTTTCTGTTTCCTTCTTCTTTCCTTTCCTTTTTCCTTCCTTTTAGTTTTAGAGAGTTTCTTTTAGTTTAGAGAGCTTTAAAGGAGGCTGGATAAATTCATGGATGGGGATGAAAGGTGGATGTAGGTAGTGTTAAGTAACAGGAACTACCACGTGTAGGTCTCCCAGCCTCTTGTAGCTTCCTTATTTTCTGATGTTCTTATGTTCTTATGTTCTTCTTATGTTCTTTTCCCTCACTCCCCTCCACCTCTTTCCTCTAGTTTCTCTCCCTCTCCTCCCTCTTCCTTTCAACCATCTCGCTTTCCTCTACTTTGCCTCCCCACCTCCTCTTCTCCATTGCCTCCCCCTTCTCCCTGTTTACATAAGAACATAAGAAAATAAGGAAGCTACAAGAGGCCGCGAGACCTACACGAGGTAGTTCCCGTAAGCCTGTGAGCCTGTTCCTGTTCCTGTTTCATCTTCTCTCTTCTCCTCCCTTCCCTCTCCTCCTCATAAGCCTAATCCAGCGTTATAATTATGTTATTTGAATTCATGTGTGTGTGTGTGTGTGTGTGTGTGTGTGTGTGCGTGTGCGTGTGCGTGTGCGTGTGTGGTGTGTGTGTGTGTGTGGGTGGGTGGGTGGGTGGGTGGGTGGGTGGGTGGGTGGGTGGGTGGGTGGGTGGGTGGGTGGGTGGGTGGGTGGGTGGGTGGGTGGGTGTGTGTGTGTGTGTGTGTGTGTGGAGCATATATACATAAAATAGCATTGTGTGTTCCCGGGATGTGTTTCTGCAGCCAGCCTTTTACTGTTATGCATGCCAACATAGAGTGGATCAGCGTTTAGCACAATATCAATATATCTCCCGCCGGAGAGCCAGGGAGGCGGTGTTGTGTTCTGGTGAAGGACGTACTCCCTGGACGCATATCACCGTGCTCTGGAATAGTGTGTGGTGTGGGGATGTCTCCAGCCAATCACCGTTGTCCAAGCTCGTGACGTCACATGGGGGTGGAGCTTAAGTGATCGCTGGGTTAAAATCTGGTTTCTATTTAACAACCTGTATCTAGTCTAGGTTAGGTTAGGTTAGATTGTGTTAGGTTAAATTAATCAATATAATTAGTCTAATCTTAAAAAAAACATAGATTATAACCCATAAATCACGTAAGCTCCACCCCCATGTGACGTCACGAGCTTGGACAACGGTGATTGGCTGGAGACATCCCCATACCACACACTGTTCCAGAGCACGCCAATATGCGCCCCGTACTGGAGGCTGAGCAGGTGCCCGGTGGCGGTGAGAGGCGGGAGGAATATAGACGTGGTGGTGCAGTGTTTGTGGTTGTGATTGCTCCCTGAACACACACAGAGGCTACGTGACGCCCCAAGGCTGTTTGTTCATACGCTTTGGTTCTGGCCCAAAGTTTCACTAGCACAGTGGTTCTCAACTCTTTTCAACCCATGGACCACTTGGCCAATGGAAGAAAATCATTATAGGCCATCTCCTTTTAGACTTTAGAGATAGGATAAAAAAGGGTAGGTAGCAAACATTTTAGATATAAATATATTTCCTATAAATATGATGTAAACTGCATTTTCAGAAATAAATAAAATATTAGACGGCTAAAATTTTGGTTTCAAATATATTTCAGTTATTTCCAAATATCGTGAACGTCCTGTGGACCACTAAACAAAATCATCATCGACCACCAGTGACCAGTGATCCATGGACCACCAGTTGTGAACCACCCAGTGATCCATGGCCCACCAGTTGTGAACCACCCAGTGATCCATGGCCCACCAGTTGTGAACCACCCAGTGATCCATGGCCCACCAGTTGTGAACCACCCAGTGATCCATGGCCCACCAGTTGTGAACCACCCAGTGATCCATGGCCCACCAGTTGTGAACCCCAGTGATCCATGGCCACCAGTTGTGAACCACCCAGTGATCCATGGCCCACCAGTTGTGAACCACCCAGTGATCCATGGACCACCAGTTGTGAACCACCCAGTGATCCATGGCCCACCAGTTGTGAACCACTGCAGCACGTTAAGTTGGCGAAAATGGGGCGCCCTCACTCCGAACACACGGGACTGGCTGAGGTGTTGGGTGTTGGGTGAGAATGCTTTACTCCAAGTTCCGCCCTAAAGCCCCAACACCCAACACCTCAGCCAATCCCGCGCGTTAGTAAGGGGGAAGTGAAGGGGCAACATTTTCGTGCTTACGTGCTTAAACGTGCTTAGAGTGCGGAGAGTTTATTTTTTGACAGTATCAGATATTTGGTCTGAATCTTGTGGATGTGAGCCGCGTCGGACGTTGGCTGAGACAGAGTGAACTTGTTTTGTGAGACATGGCCACCCTCCTTGTGTCCAGCCTCGCATCCTTCGCCACCATCTGAACGTGTCGGTTGAAGACCAGGTACAGGTTGAAAGAAATAAAGAGTCATGGAGAGGCAATTCACCCTTGGGCGTCGAGCAGGATGGGCGGTGGAGTTACTTGCTGGTATTATCTCCTGTCGGTGTGTAAAACCTGGCCGGGGTAACCTACCAGTCTCCCTCATGGGGGGGGAGATTTTCAAAGGGTTTCATCGGTGGCCTGACAATCGGTCATGTCAGGTAAAGGTGAAGGTGTTGTTGTATGCATATGTTTGCACTTCCGCCACGAGCTGCAGGATTACATTAAAGTAGAGATTCCACTCGAAGAAGCAGGAGATTTCCCTTTGGTGTGCTGTCTTTGGGTATATTGTGATATGCTTTTAGTGTGCTCTGTTCTAAGAGGACTTGTGGCCATTAACAGGAACATTACAGGAACTACCACGTCTAGGTCTCACTGCCTCTTGTAGCGTCCTTATGTTCTTGTTCTTATTGCCCAACGCGTGGAGGGTCGTGGCGTGAGGCAACAGAACACGGTCACTGCACCCTGTCAAGGATATAACACGTCCTTGTATAAATAACACCCTGTCAAGGCAAAGCGATGTACGGGATATAAAAAAACACCACAGTCCCGCTGCCTCAAGCCTTTGTTCATGTCGCTGATTGGAGGGTAAGCAGCATGCAGCAGATGATCCTGTCTGCTGGAGGTGTAAAGTTCAAGGTTGAGGAGGTGGCGGGCTGCTAGGAAGGTCTTCGTCTTTGAGGCGACGAAAGACTCGCACGCTTCACCAGTACTGGTAGGAGACGACCTCACATTTCTTTAGGGTCGCTGTAATTCTTTTATATTCATCTATACACCTTTTTTGGCATTAAATCAATCAATCAATCAATCATCTATTACATATTTTGGTGCGAGTCCATAACTCTCATATGTTTCCACGGTGAGGACACGCCT
>JACEEZ010005145.1:160000-167500 GCA_016584305.1 Chionoecetes opilio | reverse complement strand
TTGCAAGTACCAACTACAAGGTTATTGACTATACAAAGCGCCACCACGCCAGGACGAACTTGGTGGACCGCTGACCGAATGCGCAGGGACGCTACACACGCAAGACAACAGCTCTAACAATCGAGCCACCCTGACGGATTTAGAGAGAGAGAGAGAGAGAGAGAGAGAGAGAGAGAGAGAGAGAGAGAGAGAGAGAGAGAGAGAGAGAGAGAGAGAGAGAAAGAGAGAGAGAGAGAGAGAGAGACAGAGAGAGAGAGATAGAGAGAGAAAGACACTCACACACACACACACACACCGATAAACTCCACCATCAGAACGCTCAGAATAATATGCAAAAGATTAATAAACTCACACACAAAACAAAAATTTAAAAACTTATACGCATCGTTGCTACCTTGGCATATCCTTATCAAAGCGTTTGGTATTATCTAACAGGCAGTATAGGAATAGGATACAGAGATAAGATAGTGATAGAGAGATGGGTCAAGTCTCTGCTGCCTTGACTACTCGTTATCAGTTATTGAATTGAGGTGATGCATGATTCCCGCCACATTCAAGGCCACTCATGAGTCACTGATATCCCTTCTTATCAATTGCGTACCAGAAACAGAAACACAAGAAAATCCCCAAATGTGCCCTTTTTTTGGACATACGATTCAATGATTATGATTCATGGCAATATATTGATTCCCGATTCAAGGACAAGTTTAAGTCTTTTAATATGAGTCACTGATAGCCCTTCTAATCAATTGCGTACCAGTAACACAAGAAAATCCCCAACTGTTCCCTATTTTTGGACACAGAACCTCTTACCCCTTGCCTTGTCAATCCCTTTTTCCCTATTTCTTCCGCATTTATTAATTTATATATTCAGTCAGCTTAAATGCAGGTTTATTTCTGGTATATTTCACACTCTTTCTTCTTTCGCTTCCCCTCTCAATATTTTTTTTTTTTTCCAACATTCATTCTGATTCATTCAATAAGCTTACAGGTTGTTTATTTTTGGTACATTATACACTCTTTCTTCATTCATTTGTCCTTAATTAATGTCTTATCTTGGACATAGAGCATGTTACCCCTTGCCCAATCAAATCTTTTTTTCCCCAAATTTCTGCGTATTCATCATCTTCTGTATTCACTAAGCTTACAGGCGGTTTATTTTGGTTATTTCACACTTTTTCTCCTTTCGCTTGCCTCCCAATCTCTTTTTAGACCATTTTCCCGCATTTATTCATTTCCATATTGAGCCAGCTTGATTATTTTAGGTCTATTCTAACTCTTTCTCCCTTAATGTGTCCTTAACTAAAAAAAATATTAGACATAGAACCTCTTACCCCTTGCCCAATCAATCTATTTTTTCCCAATTTCTCCGTATTTATTCTCTTCTGTGTGTATTAACTAAGGTTACAGGCGGTTTATTTTTGGTTATTTCACACATTTTCTCCTCTAACTTGCCTCCCCAATCCCTTTTTACCACATATTTTCCGCATTAATTAATTTATATAGTCAGTCATCTTACAGGTGCTTTATCTTAGGTCTGTTACACTCTTTCTTCCTTAATTTAACCATAACAGATGTTCTTACTAGTTTATCTATCCTATTTCTTAGACGTTTTGACTATTAATTTCGTGTTATTTTCACCAGCTATCTTTATTCAGCCCTGTACTGCACTATTTACTACTACTACCTACTATCTACTACTACTACTGCACTATTTACTACTACTACCTACTATCTACTAATACTACTGCACTATTTAGTACTACTACCTACTATCTACTACTACTACTGCACTATTTACTATTCATTTCTACTTTTTAACATTACTTTTTCTACCATTACTTTTTCTAACATTACTTTTTCTACCATTACTTTTTCTAGCATTACTTTTTCTACCATTACTTTTTCTACCATTACTTTTTCTACCATTACTTTTTCTACCACTACTTTTTCTACCATTACTTTTTCTACCATTACTTTTTCTACCATTACTTTTTCTACCACTACTTTTTCTACCATTACTTTTTCTACCATTACTTTTTCTAGCATTACTTTTTAACATTACTTTTTCTACCATTACTTTTTCTACCATTACTTTTTCTAGCATTACTTTTTCTACCATTAATTTTTCTAGCATTACTTTTTCTAGCATTACTTTTTCTAGCATTACTTTTTCTACCACTACTTTTTCTACCATTACTTTTTCTACCATTACTTTTTCTACCATTACTTTTTCTACCATTACCTTTTCTACCATTACTTCTTCTACCATTACTTTTTCTACCATTACTTTTTCTACCATTACTTTTTCTACCATTACTTTTCTACCACTACTTTTTCTACCATTACTTTTTCTACCACTACTTTTTCTACCATTACTTTTTCTACCATTACTTTTTCTACCATTACTTTTTCTACCACTACTTTTTCTACCATTACTTTTTCTACCACTACTTTTTCTACCACTACTTTTTCTACCATTACTTTTTCTACCATTACTTTTTCTACCATTACTTTTTCTACCATTACTTTTTCTACCATTACTTTTTCTACCATTACTTTTTCTACCATTACTTTTTCTACCATTACTTTTTCTACCATTACTTTTTCTACCATTACTTTTTTCACCATTACTTTTTCTACCATTACTTTTTCTACGATTACTTTTTCTACCATTACTTTTTCTACCATTACTTTTTCTACCACTACTTTTTCTACCATTACTTTTTCTACCATTACTTTTTCTACCACTACTTTTTCTACCATTACTTTTTTCACCTACGTTTTATCCACTCAAGGTCACGATCTTAATCTTGACAGGCAATGATTAGACAACGCTTTAAACTATGTCACTGATACGTACCCTCAAGGTCACTGTTCTTACCTACATTCTTAACAGTCTCATTTCTACACTGCACTTCCTTAACTCTGCTATCTAACCAACCAAGGAATTAATTACTCTCTTCCTCAAAAGTCATCATACGTTATGTTACCCTTCGTGTGTCAATGTCTTTTTTATTTATATTCTTATTGTCAACTTCCTACACTCTAATTTTCCTCATTTCGTCGTTTTCTAACCTAACCTAATCTAAACCTAAACCTAGCCTAACCTAACCTAACTAACAATGGAATTATAGCCACGTTTATTCCTTCACACACACACTCACATACTCTATAACTATACGTACGTAGCACCATTTATTGCTATCCACAGGTTGGCTTTCTTTTACTATACAACTGCACTGTACTGTACCTAACTGTACTTAACTGCTGTACTAACAAATGTACTTAAACTTTTCCATCTATCATCTTCCATCACCGATTTTTCCTATGTAGTTCAGAATTCTCGCCTCTGTTCCATCGACCTAACTAAATGAACCAATTCCACCTTTCCTTTTGTTATATTTTCCGTCTTTTTCTATCTCCTATACGGAAACTGGCAATATGCGGGCCTTTTACATCTGTTATTTGCCCTAGGTCAGTCCTCTACTATGTAAACAAAAGAAAGAGAACAAAAACTCGGGGAAATATTGCAGTTCTGGCTTCCGCTATACTCGTAGTGTGTCGAACTGTCCTGTTTAGCTCAGGACCACTGATTCTTAACCTGGGACCGTGGGTAATTATCAAGGGGGGCGTGAGCCAAGAGAAACAAATGAAGAACTGTCAAGTATCTAATCAAAAGTCATCTAACCAAATCTACTGGGTATATACAAGGGTTTATGAATAAATATATGCACAATAAATGTTCTAAAAACACATGCTTTTTTCAGTTTTTCTTTCTGATCCAGGATTACTTTGAAATATCTTGGTTGAAAAATTGAATTGTGGGGTGCATAGGGTAGGGAGTAAAGGACCCACTACTAAAGGGGGCGTGGTGGTTAAAAGGGTAAGAAACACTGCTCTAGACCCTATATGTTGTGCCTTCTACACTTTCCATTAGCCATACACTGATTCCCTGTTGCAGCTATGCCACGAGTGTACGGCAGTGTTGGGCTCTGATGTGATGCTTCGATTTATCTTCTATGGCTTCAAACGCTCCCTCATTCCATACACCAAATAGTCTACATTGCATTGCCTCTAGTTTCTCGATAGTCTTATTTCTCAACATTCCTTTCTTTACTTCCTGTGAGTACTACCTAGCTTCTTTACTTCCTGTTGAGTACTTCCTAGCTTCTTTACTTCCTGTTGAGTACTACCTAGCTTCTTTACTTCCTGTTGAGTACTACCTAGCTTCTTTACTTCCTGTTGAGTACTTCCTAGCTTCTTTACTTCCTGTTGAGTACTACCTAGCTTCTTTACTTCCTGTTGAGTACTTCCTAGCTTCTTTACTTCCTGTTGAGTACTACCTAGCTTCTTTACTTCCTGTTGAGTACTTCCTAGCTTCTTTACTTCCTGTTGAGTACTTCCTAGCTTCTTTACTTCCTGTTGAGTACTACCTAGCTTCTTTACTTCCTGTTGAGTACTTCCTAGCTTCTTTACTTCCTGTTGAGTACTTCCTAGCTTCTTTACTTCCTGTTGAGTACTACCTAGCTTCTTTACTTCCTGTTGAGTACTTCCTAGCTTCTTTACTTCCTGTTGAGTACTTCCTACTTCTTTACTTCCTGCTGAGTACTTCCTAGCTTCTTTACTTCCTGTTGAGTACTTCCTAGCTTCTTTACTTCCTGTTGAGTACTTCCTAGCTTCTTTACTTCCTGTTGAGTACTACCTAGCTTCTTTACTTCCTGTTGAGTACTACCTAGCTTCTTTACTTCCTGTTGAGTACTTCCTAGCTTCTTTACTTCCTGTTGAGTACTTCCTAGCTTCTATACTTCCTGTTGAGTACTTCCTAGCTTCTTTACTTCCTGTTGAGTACTACCTAGCTTCTTTACTTCCTGTTGAGTACTTCCTAGCTTCTTTACTTCCTGTGAGTACTTCCTAGCTTCTTTACTTCCTGTTTAGTACTTCCTAGCTTCTTTACTTCCTGTTGAGTACTTCCTAGCTTCTTTACTTCCTGTTGAGTACTTCCTAGCTTCTTACTTCCTGTTGAGTACTACCTAGCTTATTTACTTCTGTTGAGTACTACCTAGCTTCTTTACTTCCTGTTGAGTACTACCTAGCTTCTTTACTTCCTGTTGGTACTTCCTAGCTTCTTTAACTTCCTGTTGAGTACTACCTAGCTTCTTTACTTCCTGTTGAGCACTACCTAGCTTCTTACTTCCTGTTGAGTACTTCCTAGCTTCTTTACTTCCTGTTGAGTACTACCTAGCTTCTTTACTTCCTGTTGAGTACTACCTAGCTTCTTTACTTCCTGTTGAGTACTACCTAGCTTCTTTACTTCCTGTTGAGTACTTCCTAGCTTCTTTACTTCCTGTTGAGTACTACCTAGCTTCTTTACTTCCTGTTGAGTACTTCCTAGCTTCTTTACTTCCTGTTGAGTACTACCTAGCTTCTTTACTTCCTGTTGAGTACTACCTAGCTTCTTTACTTCCTGTTGAGTACTACCTAGCTTCTTTACTTCCTGTTGAGTACTACCTAGCTTCTTTACTTCCTGTTGAGTACTTCCTAGCTTCTATACTTCCTGTTGAGTATTACCTAGCTTCTATACTTCCTGTTGAGTACTTCCTAGCTTCTATACTTCCTGTTGAGTACTACCTAGCTTCTTTACTTCCTGTTGAGTACTACCTAGCTTCTTTACTTCCTGTTGAGTACTTCCTAGCTTCTTTACTTCCTGTTGAGTACTACCTAGCTTCTTTACTTCCTGTTGAGTACTTCCTAGCTTCTATACTTCCTGTTGAGTATTACCTAGCTTCTTTACTTCCTGTTGAGTACTTCCTAGCTTCTTTACTTCCTGTTGAGTACTTCCTAGCTTCTATACTTCCTGTTGAGTATTACCTAGCTTCTTTACTTCCTGTTGAGTACTTCCTAGCTTCTATACTTCCTGTTGAGTACTTCCTAGCTTCTATACTTCCTGTTGAGTACTACCTAGCTTCTATACTTCCTGTTGAGTACTTCCTAGCTTCTATACTTCCTGTTGAGTACTACCTAGCTTCTATACTTCCTGTTGAGTACTTCCTAGCTTCTTTACATCCTGTTGAGTACTACCTAGCTTCTTTACTTCCTGTTGAGTACTACCTAGCTTCTTTACTTCCTGTTGAGTACTTCCTAGCTTCTTTACTTCCTGTTGAGTACTACCTAGCTTCTTTACTTCCTGTTGAGTACTTCCTAGCTTCTATACTTCCTGTTGAGTACTACCTAGCTTCTTTACTTCCTGTTGAGTACTTCCTAGCTTCTATACTTCCTGTTGAGTACTACCTAGCTTCTTTACTTCCTGTTGAGTACTTCCTAGCTTCTATACTTCCTGTTGAGTACTTCCTAGCTTCTTTACTTCCTGTTGAGTACTTCCTAGCTTCTTTACTTCCTGTTGAGTACTTCCTAGCTTCTATACTTCCTGTTGAGTACTTCCTAGCTTCTTTACTTCCTGCTGAGTACTACCTAGCTTCTTTACTTCCTGTTGAGTACTTCCTAGCTTCTTTATCCTGTTGAGTACTACCTAGCTTCTTTACTTCCTGTTGAGTACTTCCTAGCTTCTTTATTCCTGTTGAGTACTTCCTAGCTTCTTTACTTCCTGTTGAGTACTTCCTAGCTTCTTTACTTCCTGCTGAGTACTACCTAGCTTCTTTACTTCCTGTTGAGTACTTCCTAGCTTCTTTACTTCCTGTTGAGTACTACCTAGCTTCTTTACTTCCTGTTGAGTATTACCTAGCTTCTTTACTTCCTGTTGAGTATTACCTAGCTTCTTTACTTCCTGTTGAGTATTACCTAGCTTCTTTACTTCCTGTTGAGCACTACCTAGCTTCTTTACTTCCTGTTGAGTACTTCCTAGCTTCTTTACTTCCTGTTGAGTACTTCCTAGCTTCTTTACTTCCTGTTGAGTACTTCCTAGCTTCTTTACTTCCTGTTGAGTACTTCCTAGCTTCTTTACTTCCTGCTGAGTACTACCTAGCTTCTTTACTTCCTGTTGAGTACTTCCTAGCTTCTTTACTTCCTGTTGAGTACTTCCTAGCTTCTTTACTTCCTGTTGAGTACTTCCTAGCTTCTTTACTTCCTGTTGAGTACTTCCTAGCTTCTTTATCTTATTAATTTTACGTATTATGTATTCTTTTTAATCTGCTCCCAAACACATCATTTTACTGTACTCACTTCCAATGTTATTTTTATTCTACATAGTTATAACTCTTCAGAAATAACTTTGATTTATTTCTAGTCATTCAATTCATGTTCCGATTAATTTTGTCTGATTCTATGGATAAGTTTTCCTATTATTACTACTGCTAAAAGAGAAGAGCAGTACCTCGAAAAAACGTTATATGACCCTACAGCCTACAGCAAAGTCCTATATATTTACTGCACAGTGATTCACCCTTCTATTACTACCCAATAAAAATACAGCTTTAATTAAGAGACGTATTAGCAAGCCTTCTATACCACAAAACAACTTATAAATTCCCTTGAGTATCGAAA
>JACEEZ010005145.1:125000-155000 GCA_016584305.1 Chionoecetes opilio | reverse complement strand
ATATGTATAAGGGATGTTGATTAAGGGAATGTATAAGGGAATGTATAAGGGAATGTATAAGGGAATGTATAAGGGAATGTATAAGGGAATGTATAAGGGAATGTATAAGGGAATGTATAAGGGAGTGTATAAGGGAGTGTATAAGGGAATGTATAAGGGAATGTATAAGGGAATGTACAAAGGAGTGTATAAGGGAATGTATAAGGGAGTGTATAAGGGAATGTATAAGGGCATGTATAAGGGCATGTATAAAGGGATGTATAAGGGATGTATAAGGAGATGTATAAGGGAATGTATAAGGGCAATGTATAAGGGATGTATAAGGAATGTATAAGGGAATGTATAAGGGATGTATAAGGGAATGTATAAGGGAATGTATAAGGGAATGTATAAGGATGTATAAGGGTGTAAGTGTGATAAGGGAGTGTATAAGGGAATGTATAAGGGAATGTATAAGGGCATGTATAAGGGGATGTATAAGGGCATGTATAAGGGAGTGTATAAGGGAGTGTATAAGGGAATGTATAAGGGATGTATAAGGGAATGTATAAGGGCATGTATAAGGGAGTGTATAAGGGAGTGTATAAGGGAGTGTATAAGGGAGTGTATAAGGGGTAAGTGTATAAGGGAATGTATAAGGATGTATAAGGGCATGTATAAGGAGTGTATAAGGGAGTGTAATGAAGGGAGTGTATAAGGGAATGTATAAGGGAGTGTATAAGGGCATGTATAAGGGCATGTATAAGGGATGATAAGGGAGTGGGATTAAGGGTTATGTATGGGGAAGAAAAAGGGAATGTATAAGGGAATGTATAAGGGAATGTATGGAAAGGGAATGTATAAGGGAATGTATAAGGGAATGTATAAGGGAGATAGTTATAGGGGAACTGTGTAAGGGAACTAAGTGTAGCGGACATTGACAAGAGGAATGATAAGGGAATGATGACAGAGGAAGTATAAGGGAACTTGAAAGGGAAGTAAGGTGAAGGACATGTGACCTCAAGGGAATGTATAAGGGGAAGATGCATTAAGGGAAGTAAGGGGAACATGATCAAGGAGGTAAAGACTGTAAGGGAACAACCATGTACTAAGGGAATGATAAGGGAAAACATTGAAAAGAGGAAGCTAAGGGGAAGAATGTGACCAGAGGAAACTAAGGGACGATGTAAAGGAGTATAAGGGAATGTACCATGCAAGGGATGATAAGGGGAAACGACATGACGAAGAGGAAGCTAAGGGAGAATTGACCAAGGGAAATAAGGGAACGACATTGACAAGAGGAAGTAAGGGGAAGACATTACAAGAGGGAAAACTAAGGGAAGACCATTGACTAAGGGAGTGAAAGTAAGGGAAGACCATTACCCAAGGGAATGTATAAGGGAAACTGTATAAGGGAATGTTAAGGGCACATGTACAAGGGAGTGTAATAAGGGAGACTGTACAAGAGGAACTAAGGGAAGTATAGGGCATCAAGAGGATATAAGGGGACCATTGACCCAAGGGAAGTATAGGGAGGTACATTACCAAGGGAGTGTAATAAGGGAAGGTATGAAAGGGAATGTATAAGGGAACATTAAAGAGGAAGCTAAGGGGTAAAGGCATGTGACTAAGAGGAAATAAGGGGAGAGGATTGATCAAGGAAATGTAAGGGGACACATGACCAAGAGGAACTAAGGGACCCATTGACCAAGGGAAACTAAGGGGAACGACCATTGACCAAGAGGAAGCTAAGGGGAACGACCATTGACCCAAGAGGAAACTAAGGGGAACGACCATTGACCCAAGAGGAAACTAAGGGGAACGACCATTGACCCAAGAGGAAGCTAAGGGGAACGACCATTGACCAAGAGGAAACTAAGGGGAACGACCATTGACCCAAGAGGAAACTAAGGGGAACGACCATTGACCAAGAGGAAGCTAAGGGGAACGACCATTGACCAAAGAGGAAGCTAAGGGGAACGACCATTGACCCAAGAGGAAGCTAAGGGGAACGACCATTGACCCAAGAGGAAACTAAGGGGAACGACCATTGACCAAAGAGGAAGCTAAGGGGAACAACCATTGACCAAGAGGAAACTAAGGGGAACGACCATTGACCCAAGAGGAAGCTAAGGGGAACGACCATTGACCAAGAGGAAGCTAAGGGGAACGACCATTGACCCAAGAGGAAGCTAAGGGGAACGACCATTGACCCAAGAGGAAGCTAAGGGGAACGACCATTGACCCAAGAGGAAGCTAAGGGGAACGACCATTGACCCAAGAGGAAGCTAAGGGGAACGACCATTGACCCAAGAGGAAGCTAAGGGGAACGACCATTGACCCAAGAGAAGCTAAGGGGAACGACCATTGACCAAGAGGAAGCTAAGGGGAACGACCATTGACCCAAGAGGAAACTAAGGGGAACGACCATTGACCCAAGAGGAAGCTAAGGGGAACGACCATTGACCAAAGAGGAAGCTAAGGGGAACGACCATTGACCCAAGAGGAAACTAAGGGGAACGACCATTGACCCAAGAGGAAACTAAGGGGAACGACCATTGACCAAAGGGGAAACTAAGGGGAACGACCATTGACCCAAGAGGAAACTAAGGGGAACGACCATTGACCCAAGAGGAAGCTAAGGGGAACGACCATTGACCCAAGAGGAAACTAAGGGGAACGACCATTGACCCAAGAGGAAACTAAGGGGAACGACCATTGACCCAAGAGGAAACTAAGGGGAACGACCATTGACCCAAGAGGAAGCTAAGGGGAACGACCATTGACCAAAGAGGAAACTAAGGGGAACGACCATTGACCCAAGAGGAAGCTAAGGGGAACGACCATTGACCCAAGAGGAAACTAAGGGAACGACCATTGACCAAGAGGAAACTAAGGGGAACGACCATTGACCCAAGAGGAAACTAAGGGGAACGACCATTGACCCAAGAGGAAACTAAGGGGAACGACCATTGACCCAAGAGGAAACTAAGGGGAACGACCATTGACCCAAGAGGAAACTAAGGGGAACGACCATTGACCCAAGAGGAAACTAAGGGGAACGACCATTGACCCAAGAGGAAACTAAGGGGAACGACCATTGACCCAAGAGGAAACTAAGGGGAACGACCATTGACCCAAGAGGAAACTAAGGGGAACGACCATTGACCAAGAGGAAACTAAGGGGAACGACCATTGACCCAAGAGGAAACTAAGGGGAAAACCATTGACCCAAGGGGAAAGCAAGGGGAATCACCGTTGTTGTTCTCCATTTAGATGACTCTAAAGATCATTTCGAATTATTCAGACCACCACCATCACCACATCCACAGTGCTGCAGTTGCAAGTGTAGTCACTTTTTCACGCTCTAATAAAGGACTGTGAGGAGTATTTACTATAGCGCTGTCATTATTTTCATCTTTGTCTCTCTCTCTCTCATTATCTCTCTCTCTCATTATCTCTCTCATTATCTCTCTCTCTCATTATCTCTTTCTCTCTCTCTCTCTCATTCTCTCTCATTCTCTCTCTCTCTCATTCTCTCTCATTCTCTCTCTCTTATTCTCTCTCTCTCTCTCTCTTATTCTCTTCTCATTCTCTCTCTCATTATCTCTCTCATTCTCTCTCATTCTCTCTCTCATATCTATCATTCTCTTCTCTCTCTCTCTCTCTCTCTCTCTTCTCTCTCCTCTCTCTCTCTCTCTCTCTCTCTCTCTCTCTCTCTCTCTCTCTCTCTCTTCTCTCCTCTTCTCTCTCTTCTCTCTCTCTCTCTCTCTCTCTTCTCTCTGTCGCATCCTCTATACTGGCCTCTCGTTAAGGACAATGTTGTGGTGTGGTGGGGGAAGGGGGATGCGAGGGGAAAGGGGGGGGGGATGAGGACCGCACGACATTGCTATCACGTTAAGGACAATGTTGTGGTGTGGTGGGGGAGGGGGGCATGTTGGGGGGAGGGTAGGAGGGAGGGGGAAGACTGCACCAAATTGTTATCACGGTCAAGGTCACCACTTTTATATGGGTTTTGTGGTGGCCAGTGCGGCGCTATATTGCATTGCCCACTGAGCCACCCGACCCCTGGTAACCCCCAACAACTTACTCCCACGTCACAGTGGGCTTTCTGCTCTTTCTATTTTTCTTCTTCTTTTTACATCAGAAAGGACCGGCCAAGGGCAAAAAAAGAGGTAACACAAAGCCCGCATAGTTGGCAGTCCCTATAAAGAAGACAGTACGAGAGTGAAAAAAAGGGGGGTGGGCCAGTTAGGTTCGGGAGGTGTCTTGTCACTTCTTTCTTGAAAATATTTAAGTCGTAGGAAGGTGGACATATAGAATCAGAAAGAGTTCCAGAGTTTACCAGTGAAAGGGATGAAAGGGATTATTATTTGTCAGCTTTGGTTATGCATTCCTTTGAGTCACAATTTGTTTATTAGTTGTAAATTCGTCTTCAATGATGTATAGTTATGATTTTAGGATTATTTTGATGAGTTAAATTTCGGCTTTAAGTGTTATCTATCTCTCCCGCGTTGCTTTAACCCCTTCACGCCCAGATATTTCCTTTACTATAAAAAATCGTATGTTGTCGAGCCATAAAATTACGAAAAATAACTTACTATACCAAATTAGTTATTCGACAAGGATACTAAACAGGGTATATCTATAAAATATTGCTTATATTAACTAAAAATCGTATAATGGTACCCAAATGACAATGGAAATAATGTTCTGGGTCTCGAGGGGTTAAATACTACTTCGAGAAATAAATAGCCACAAATACGTAGTTTCACTTTCCGCTTCAATGTCTAAGTGTCCCCTATCTCTCCCGCGCTCCTTTAAATACTAATTACAACAAAAACAGCCACGAATAGTTCCATTGGTCACATTGGAAGGCTAGCTAAGACAACACACTGAGAGGCATTGACGGTATTACGAAATAAGTGATGCCATATTCGCAGTTTTTTTTAGGATACGAAAGTTTCAAATGTGTATCCAAGAATGAACAATTCGTATCGTTGAGTGAATAACTTGTGTCCTTATATGAAAGAAAAAAAAATAATAATAATAGGACTGAAAAAGTCTACCTTTGAATGCTTTCCTTTTCCCTCCCATGACTTACCGTATTTTACGGTTTATAAGACGCATTTTTTTCCCTAAAAACTAAGGTACCCTGAAAATTACTCATGCGTCTTCCAAGACGAATGTTGTAGGAGGTTAGCTTAGGTAGCTATTTAATTCAGCCTTTTATATGATGTAGCCTCAGTACTTATCTGTTACAAGTATTTCAAATACCATAAGACATTCAAATCAACTAATCTGTCTTTACGCTGTGATGTTTACTGCGGTACTGGCGGGAGCCGTTCCGCCTCGGCAGATTGGCGCCAACAGCCATTCCGTGTATAAGGAACTTTGTTTGTTACATTAGATGAAAGTTTGTATACTTACGTACATGCAGCCATCACAAATACTACACGCATACAGGAAAATTCAAACAATACGTGGTGAGGCACAGGAGGCAGGCAACGTAGTGAGGCACGGGAGGACGTGAGAGGTGTTTACACTCAGGAC
Organism: Chionoecetes opilio; assembly: GCA_016584305.1. NCBI lineage: Eukaryota > Metazoa > Arthropoda > Malacostraca > Decapoda > Majidae > Chionoecetes > Chionoecetes opilio. The sequence goes on along the minus strand of JACEEZ010005145.1, from coordinate 149,468 downwards.
GACAAAGCCAGACTCAGCTGATCGGCTCAGATGTTTAGCCAGCCAACATGACGATTTACTTATACTATCGCATACAAGCTAGAAAATAAAAATGGCTGATGAGCAGTGGTGAATGAAGACAATGACTAGTGAGTGTGTTCTTGTGTGAAAATGTCTGCATATCGGACAACAGTTTTGGTGGTCTGGTTTTTTTCTTTTTTCTTAGAAATTTCTTTCCAAAATCAGGGTGCGTCCTCCAAGATGCAGCGTCTTATAAGCCGTAAAATACGGTAAACGGTTCTACTGCAGTTTAATGCATTACAAGGCACGTAGTTATAACCATCCACAACTTGTAGATTGACATTAGCAGTATTTATAGCCCCTACAACACCCGTCGGAGATTAAAAATAACACGAGGGTCTGTGGGGAGCGAAGCCCCCCCCCCCAGTTATGTCAGGAGAGTATTGTCAATAGGGAGTATTGTACTAAACTGCAGTTTTACCACTTAAACACCTTCAAAAAGCGAATCATCAAGCTTATGTCACAACAGTATACCTAAATAAAACCCAACTCCAAATATGCAACATATTTTCCCTTTGGGAAACCCTTATATGGCAGGTTATTCTGCTATATAAGAACTCCAGCCTCAGACATGTGACCACTAATAGGCACAAATCATACTAACATATTTTCACACACTTTTCAAAATATAAAAACCCAAAATTAAGAAGATCCCCTCAGACCACCTTCACCCACTCATAAGCGCCGGTGACTCGAAAGGCTGCGCAGGTCGTAAGGCTTAGGGTGTCTGATCCCACACCTGCCGTGGCGCCACACTCACGCAGCAGGCGGGGCCGAAGGTGAGGCACGCCAGGACGTGGCGCGGACCCAAGAGTGGAGACAGATAGGCACCGTTTGCACACCCAGAACCCATGACTCTGACACCTACCTGGCAACCCACACGCCGGGGGGATGAAGGAAGCGGAGGAGGAAAGGAAGAGGTTGAGGAGGAGGTGGAAAGGAAGAGGTTGAGGAGGAGGTGGAAAGGAAGAGGTTGATAAGTAGGATGAGGGAGGAGGAGAAAGGAAGAGGATGATAATGAGGAGGATAAGAAGAGGTTGAGGAGGAGGGGAAGAGGTTGAGAAGAAGGAGGAAAGGAAGAAATGAGGAGGAGGAGGAAGAGAAAAGGAAGAGGTTGAGAAGGAGGAAAGGAGGAGATTGAGAAGGAGGAGGAAAGGAAGAGGTTGAGAAAGAAAGGAAGAGGTTGAGAAAGAAAGGAAGAGATTGAGAAGGAGGAGGATGAGGAGGAAAAGAAGAGGTTGAAAATGAGGATGAGGAGGACTATAAAAGAAGTAAAAAGGAAAATGATAAATGTTGAAATATATTACTGAGAGAGAGCGAGAGCGAGAGCGAGAGAGAGCGAGAGAGAGAGAGAGAGAGAGAGAGAGAGAGAGAGAGAGAGAGAGAGAGAGAGAGAGAGAGAGAGAGAGAGAGAGAGAGAGAGAGAGAGAGAGAAACAGGCCGGGGAGGTGCAATAGAGATGACAAGTAGCCCCACCATCTCGTGTATTAAGCCATAAATCTCCTCCGGGATTTACCCTAACCTGAGATATCGACGAGCCTGTTGGAGTAGTAGTAGTAGTAGTAGTAGTAGTAGTAGTAGTAGTAGTAGTAGTAGTAGTAGTGGTGACGGTGGTAGTAGTAGTAGTTGTGATAGTAGTAGTAGTGGTGATGGTGGTAGTAGTAGTAGTTGTGATAGTAGTAGTCGTGGTGGTGGTGGTAGTAGTAGTAGTTGTGATAGTAGTAGTAGTAGTAGGTGGTGGTGGTGGTAGTAGTAGTAGTAGTAGTTGTGATAGTAGTAGTAGTGGTGATGGTGGTAGCAGTAGTAGTGGTGATGGTGGTAGTAGTAGTAGTTGTGATAGTAGTAGTAGTTGTGATAGTAGTAGTAGTTGTGATAGTAGTAGTAGTAGTAGTTGTGATAGTAGTAGTAGTGGTGGTGGTGGTGGTAGTAGTGGTGATAGTAGTGGTGATGGTGGTAGTAGTAGTAGTTGTGATAGTAGTAGTAGTGGTGGTGGTGGTGGTAGTGGTAGTAGTAGTTGTGATAGTAGTAGTAGTGGTGATGGTGGTAGTAATAGTAGTTGTGATAGTAGTAGTAGTGGTGATGGTGGTAGTAGTAGTAGTTGTGATAGTAGTAGTAGTGGTGATGGTGGTAGCAGTAGTAGTTGTGATAGTAGTAGTAGTGGTGGTGGTGGTAGTAGTAGTAGTAGTTGTGATAGTAGTAGTAGTAGTGGTGGTGGTGGTAGCAGTAGTAGTTGTGATAGTCGTAGTAGTGGTGATGGTGGTAGTAGTAGTAGTTGTGATAGTAGTAGTAGTGGTGGTGGTGGTGGTAGCAGTAGAAGTAGCAGTAGTAGTAGTGGTGGCAGTAGTAGTAGTAGTGGTGGTAGTGGTAATAGTAGTGGCGGTGGTGGTGGTGATGGTGATGATAGTAGTAGATTATTCAGATAGATATTATAGTTTTAAGGCGCCGCAACTGCGGGGTTATTGACGATGATAGTAGTAGCAGTAGTAGTGATGGTGATAGTAGTAGTAGTAGTAGTAGTAGTAGTAGTAGTAGTAGTAGTAGTAGTAGTAGTAGTAGTAGTAGCATAGTAGTAATAATAGTAGTGGTGTTGATAGTAGTAGTAGTAGTAGTAGTAGTAGTAGTAGTAGTAGTAGTAGTAGTAGTAGTAGTAGTAGTAGTAGTAGTAGTAGTGGTGATAGTAGTTGTGATAGTAGTTGTAGTAGTGGTGATAGTAGTAGAAGTAGTAGTAGTAGTAGTAATAATAGTAGTGGTGTTGATAGTAGTAGTAGTAGTAGTAGTAGTAGTAGTAGTAGTAGTAGTAGTAGTAGTAGTAGTAGTAGTAGTAGTAGTAGTAGAGTAGTAGTAGTGGTGATAGTAGTTGTAGTAGTGGTGATAGTAGTAGTAGTATTAGTAGTAGTAGTAATAGTAGTGGTAGAAGTGATGGTGTTGATGGTAGTAGTAGTAGTGGTGGTGATAGTAGTAGTAGTAGTAGTAGTAGTAGTAGAAGTAGTAATAGTAGTGGTGATGTATAGTGGCGGCAGCAGCGTTGGTTGGTGTAAGAAAGAGGAGGGAACACGCTAACAAGCCATCACAATCGCCCGTCGTGGCACGCCTCCAAAAAAGGGAAGAAAAGATAAAAATTCCGGCAAAAGATGAAGCTCTTTTATCTAATCTGGCGGCGCGGCGCATACGAGCCAGCTAGGCGGGGAGAGAAAGAACGGAGGAAAGATTCTCAAAAACCTCAAGATTATATTAAGCTATTTTCTATCCATTAAATCGTAGCTATGCAGAAACTGAAGGAGAGAGAGTTAAGAATCCACTTCCAATTCATTCCTTCTTTACCATCTACGATATTATATTGAGAGTTACAATGGGATTACACTTTCTCTCGGCCGTCCACTAGAGTCACGGCTTTATAATCTTCGCTTCGGACCCTGATGCATTAGATTATAAAGGAGAATTACAAAGGAGGAGCAAAGGATGGAGTATTGCGGACGTGAATAACGTGTAGAAACGTTATTCGCGTCCTCCAACGTATAGAAAAGGAAAAAAAAACTCGCTATTGACAACGATGAAAACTTTGTGTCGTGTAATATGCCAAAGCGATGGGTTCCCAATGCCACAAACACCTTCCATCCGTCAAATAAAACACCTTGGCATGCCGTGTATCGCTTGTCCCAACACGGTCCTGAAAGCCTGCACAACACGGCCACATGGACCAAACACCAAATAAAACAAGCTAACATAAATACCAGGTACAAGCATATAACAAACACCTTCCATCCGTCAAGTAAAAGACCTTGGCATGCCGTGTGTATATCGCTATTCCCACTACGGTCTTGGAAGCCTCACGACACGGCCAAGACATGGAGGCTGGTGGTGCAGCGGTGGCCAAGGTGCTCGGGGGGAAACATGATTTATGGCGCCGGTTCGAGCCCCGCGACAACTCCACTTATCTTGTCGCGAAGCAGACATGGAGGCGGTGTCAGGCGCGTTGCAAAGTGCCCGCGAAGAAGTAACATAAGAGGCTGGTTCAAGTGGATCGACACTATAGTTTATTCTTACAGTGCCACGAGTAAGGAAATATGAAAGATGAACAGGAAAATATAACATAGTATAGTAGATATAATGCAGATATTGATATACTGTAGATAGAAGATGTAATATAAAAATAATATCGGAAGATGAAAAAGACACCGGATGTAGACTCAGATTAACCGGAAGTCAATAAGGACGAACACGTATAAGGCAGGAGACATTATAGAGCTATTGTGATGATGGCATTGAATAAACTAAACTCATGTATATATTGTATTATCCCGACGGCATATTGGCGTGCTCTGGAATGGCATGTGGTATGGTATGGGGGATGTCTCTAGCCAATCACCGTTGTCCAAGTTCGTGACGTCACATGGGGGTGGAGCTGAATTAAGTGATCGCTGGGCTATAATCTGTGTTCTATTTAACATCATTCAATTAGTCTTGGTTAGGTTAGGTTAGGTTAGGTTAGGTTAGGTTAGGTTAGGTTAGGTTAGGTTAGTCCAGGTTAGGAGTTAAATTAAACCATTCAATTAGTTTAATCTTCAGCAAAACGTAGCCAGATTGTAGCCAATCAATCACTTTAGCTCCACCCCCTTGTGACGTCACGAGCTTGGACAACGGTGATTGGCTAGAGACATCCCCCCACCACATACTGTTCCAGAGCACGGCAACAGGCATCCCGGCGTCCTTGCAATAAAACCTTTCAGTCCTCACGGTTTATGTCAGGTTGCAAGGACGCTCTACATCATGATCTGAAGCACGTCGCCTTCAGCCACCCCTGGAACCCTTAGCCCTACTTAGCCCACCACTTGCTGCACAGCCCCCGACGCGGCGCCACCAACACAGCCCTGCAACACAAACACGGCGACCTCCTCGTCCGACTTGCTTCCGCTTAAAGATACACTTCAGGTTAGGGTTGTGCGGCGTGACACCCATAACAGTACATCTCACACTCACACACTCACATACATACATACATACACATACACACACACACACATACACACACACACACATACACATGTAGCAAGGTACTTCGTAGTGTAGTTGTTAGCACGCTTGGTTCACAACAGAGATGTCCCGGGTTCGATCAAGGCTTCCTAGAACAGTTCTAGGAGGCCTTGGTTCGATCCCCCGACGGAGCGGAGAAAGATGGGCGGTCTCTTTAAAACTAGAGTCCATTTCCACCCAGCAGTGAATGGGTACCGGGTGTTAGCCGGGGGTTGTGACCCGCCTCCCGGGCTGGTGGCTTTGGCTGACACTAAGCACTAAGGAAGCAAATAAAAATTGTGGCTATGGAGACGGGGCCATACGAGTGTAGCTCAGGCCCTGTAAAATACAATTAGATGAATACAACTTGATGAACACACACACACACCACACGCACCACCACGCACCACCACACACACCACCACCACACCACGCACACACATACACCACACACACACACACACACACACACACACGAGGCAACAATTACATCACGTCAACCCATGGTGGCGTTACCCCGAAAACGACGTGTTTTTCCCTTATTCACGGTCAATTTAGACGCGCTGGAAATAAATGACCTCGATAGCTGCCCCCCCATCTCTCTCTCTCCTCTCTCTCTCTCTCTCTCTCTCTCTCTCTCTCTCTCTCTCTCTCTCTCTCTCTCTCTCTCTCTCTCTCTCCTCTCTCCCTCTCTCTCCTCTCTCTCTCTCCTCTCTCTCTCTCTCTCTCCCCTCTCTCTCTCCTCTCTCTCATAACTGCGTGCTACATTCTTCACGTAAATTTCTTCGCATGTGGAACGAGCTGCGAAAACGATAGTGTTTTTTCAATTTCTAAATGTGATTGTGTACAGGTGTGTGGTAGGATTCACATGTGAGAAGGGTGGTGGTGGTGGTTGGTGGGTGGTGAAGAGGTGGTAGTAGTGTATGGTGTGGTAGTGGTAGTGGTGTGGTGGTGTGTAGTGGTGTGGTAGTGTGTTGTAGTGGTTGTGGTAGTGGTTGTGTGTGTGTATGGTGTGTGGTAGTGGTGTGATGGTGTAGTGGTGTGGTGTTTGTGTCGTAGTGTGTGGTGTGGTGTGGTAGTGGTTTGTGGTAGTGGTGTGTGGTAGTGGTGTGGTAGTGGTGTGTGTGTAGTAGGATATGTGGTAGTGGTGTGTGGTAGTGGTGTGGTGTGGTAGTGGTGTGTGTGGTGTGGTGTGGTGTGGTAGTGGTGTGGTGTGTGTGTAGTGGTGTGGTAGTGGTTGTGGTGTGTGTGGTAGTGGTGTGGTAGTGGTGTTGGTGTGTGTGGTAGTGGTGTTGTGTGGTAGGTGTGTGGTAGTGGTGTGGTAGTGGTGTGGTGTGTGGTAGTGGTGTGGTAGTGGTGTGGTGTGTGGTAGTGGTGTGTGGTAGTGGTGTGATGTGTGGTAGTGGTGTGGTGTGTGGTAGTGGTGTGTGGTAGTGGTGTGATGTGTGGTAGTGGTGTGGTAGTGGTGTGGTGTGTGGTAGTGGTGTGGTAGTGGTGTGGTGTGTGGTAGTGGTGTGGTAGTGGTATGGTGTGTGGTAGTGGTGTGGTAGTGTGTGGGTGTGGTGTGGTAGTGGTGTGTGTAGTGGTGTGGTAGTGGTGTGGTAGTGGTGTGGTTGTGGTGTGGTGTGTGGTAGTGGTGTGGTAGTGGTGTGGTGTGGTGGTAGTGGTGGTGTGTAGTGGTGTGGTGTGGTGGTAGTGGTGTGTGGTAGTGGTGTGTGGTGTAGTGGTGTGGTGTGTGGTAGTGGTGTGGTGTGTTGGTAGTGGTGTGGTGTGTGGTAGTGGTGTGGTGTGTGGTAGTGGTGTGTGGTAGTGTTGGTGTTGTTGGTATGTGTGTGGTGTGTGTTGGGTTAGTGGTGTGTGGTATTGGTGTGGTTGGTGTGTAGGTGTGTGGTTGTGTGGGTAGTGTGGTGTGTGGTAGTGGGTGTGGTATGGTGTGTGGTAGTGGTGTGTGTGGTAGTTGGGTGTGTGGTAGTGGTGGTGTGTGGATGTGTGGTAGTGGTGTGTGTGTAGTGGTGTGGTGTGGTGTGGTAGTGGTGTGAGGTGTGTGGTAGTGGTGTGTGGTAGTGGTGTGGTTTGTGGTAGTGGTGTGGTAGTGCAGCGCTATTGTGGTACGTGACACTTACCAGCACTCATTCCTTTGCGTATTTATGATCTGTTTTTTAAATCGTTGTTATGAATCAGCGACACTCATGCATTTATCTCCTTTTCAGCTAATTAAGTGTTATGTTCATGGTGTTACAGTTACGATGACGATGATGACTATGATGATGCTGATGATGATAATGATGATGATGATGGTGGTGGGAATATTTGTGGTGAAATTAATGACGCGGATCCCACGTTTTTCAGCAATCAAAATTAATTGGATGGATGTTATGAGGGCGGTTCTCTGTGTTCGCACCGCAATTTGTTATTATGTAATACTCTGCTGTATAATTACTCGTGATGAAATTGGAAAAAATATGCACACGTATCTATATCAAGTAGGTGTATTTTTTATCTAATATTTTACCACTACTATAACTACTACCACTATCTACTGGGTATAATAATAACAGTAATGATATTTTTTTCTCCCTAAGCTCCGTCCACACTAACGGGTAATACCTGCTAGCACAAGCGAGCAGTTTGCCTGTTGACGGGCTCACCGCTTGTGCCCGCGGGCAAATGAGTAAATGCCTGTGATGGTAGGTGAGCGATTTCACCAGGCACTGCCCGGCAGTGCGTCGCTGCCAGACATACGAGGTTACATGCGGATCTTTGGAGCCATGATTGTCAGTTTGTCAGAAATTTACACTACGCCTACATCAGAACATCATGTCTACCCCTCCGCCCAGTAAGAATCAGTGGTCAAGATATGCGATCCTTCACCTAATTGAATTTTATCGGCAACACCCGTGCCTATGGAAAGTGAAAATGGACATATACAGAGACAGACAAAAAAGCTGCTGCTTTCCAGAGTATCGCAAAGGAAATGCAGGATGTAGGTGTGTCCGTGACAGTGGATGAGATTAGAAAGAAAATAGACACACTCCGCAACCACACAGACGGGAACTGAGAAAAAAAGAGAAGTCAGAAAGGTTATGCTGTCCCTCATTCTGGTATCCTGCTTTTTTATAAATGGTGTTACTTTCGCAAGGAGTTTATAGAATGTACTTGGGTCCATTCTCACATAGTTTATGAAGTCACGCATATTTCCATCTTGCAATTCTCGAGAAATCTTAACATGACTTCCCAACTGTTTTCTTTTACTTAGCCAGTCTTTGCACCACTCCTTTCTCCACTTTGTCCTTTTCTTTTTCAGGCACAGCAATGATTATGGTGCACAGTTTTAGCTTCTTACGGTCCTTCTTGCTTCGCATTGTTGTCGTACACTGCCTGGCTGCCCAGCTGCTCGCCTCTGACTGGGCCAGGCAGGCTCTGCTGTGTGGACAACAGTTTCGGTGCCCGCGGGCTTTTGCCGGTGACGGGCACTGCCTGGCAGGCAAAGCCCTCTAGTGTGGACGGAGCTTTACGCGTGTTTTACTGCCTTTCTTGGTGTGGCGTAGATCATGTTGGTCTTTCATGGCAAAGTTCACACACACACACACACACAATACACACACACCAATACACACACACACACACACCACACACACACACACACACACACACACATACACATACACACCAATACACACACACACACACACACACACACACACACACACACACACACACACACACACACACACACACACAGTCACACTCACACACATTGGCGTAGTCAGGCCTGGGCATTGGGGGCTGTAGCCCCGAATGTTTCATGAATAGCCTCGGATCAAATTGCCTTTTTATCTTCTTATTTTTTTACATAAACAAGATAAGCTCTGACTGGGGCCAACACAAAATTATAGCAAGAAACAATGAAATTTGGTTAAAGTTACTTGGCGTATGCTGATGGCATCCTTTTTATGAGCAGGACAAGAGAGAGGAGGAGAGAACAGGCGGAGAGCACAGAGGAGATGAGGAGTAGCCTACAGCAGACAGATGAGGACAGAAAAGACCTTCTGGAGAGGTGCAGAAGAGAATATCAGACGGACAAGACACAGAGTTAACACAGTTTTGTCACAGCTCAAAAGGACCCCTTAATTTGTCATACAATAGAAGCAGAAATTATAAGACCAGGGTGGGTCAGATTTCAGTATCGAACAAAGCCTTGGCAACATAATATAATCTGTTTGACTGCTTCATCACGCCAAAGTTCTCGTTTTCTAAGGGTTTTATCCCTGCTGATGAAAATGAAACTAATAACAAAGTCAAGCCCAACTCAGATTGTCTTTATTTTATTTTCCTTTATGTTGCGAAAGTTATCTAAGCCAATGACCGGAACCTTTTGGTAGAGCACAGTGTCTCACATCTTATATTCATTATACTCATAAATAAATTGAAAATTATCCAGTAAAAATCTAAAGATCTCTAGGCTGGACTAAGCCCCCAATGTTTCAAGATCCTGAATAAGCCCCTGGTAGTTGTATTTGTAGTAGTTTTAGCAGTCAATGTTGTTGTCGTTATTCTATCAGCAGTATTTCCAGTTAAACTAGTAACAATAGCAGCATCAGCAGGAGTTACTGTGAGGCAGAGGTAGCAGTACCAGATGCAGCGGCAGCAGGATCAGTATGTTATGGTGGCAGTGATCGGGGTAGGGCCGGGGGGGAGCCTGGAGTTAGGAAGTGTGTCATGTAGGTTCCAAGATGTGTTAGATCCGAGCTGGTTTACTGATTTTTCGCTTGCATGCTGGGCGAGTCATGACCACTCACATCATCGTGAAGACTCACCCCGTCTTGATGCCTTCCTCAAAACATTCCAAACCTTCACGCGAGCTTCGCCGCGCCCTGAAGGGAGCGCTGGCCATGGCGCGGGACCGCGGCTACGTGATGAGTGGCGACAACCCGCTGCTCACGCCGCCGCCCCGGGATTCCAAGACCTTCTTCCGGTCCTTCCCGGCTCACTTCGAAGTGACCGACCGCCTGGGGCAGCAGGTCATCCGCTTCGAGTTTTGGAAGAAGCCGTTGAGCAGGCTGCCGGAGCGGTAGGGCAAGGTGGTCGCCAAGCGATTCCGCCGCGCTGCCCGACGCACCGGCGTGCCCCTCACCAGGGTGCGGCTGGTGCTGCTGGTGCCGCACTACACGCACCAGCAGGAGCGGCGGGAGCGGCGCGCCTTGAAGGGGCTTGGCGCAGAACTGGAGGTGTTCACGCACCAATTCTTCTCCAGGGCGAACGAGCTGCCCGCCTCGCCGCCCTGCGATCTGCTGGCGGACCGCATGCTGGTGGAGCGGTACCAGGACGTGTACGGACACGTGGGCGATTTACCCAAGATTAACGCCGACAACTTCTGGTGCCGCTACCTGCTGGGCGCCGCGTACGGCGACATTCTGCTGTCCAGTAGCGGCCAGGGAGGCCTGCGCTACCTCCAGCTGGTGGTGCCCTCCCGCCGCGCCTGTGACGACCACTCCGGGGAGGCGGAGCGGCGCGTGAAGCAGTGGCGTGACGCCAGAACCAGTCTCAATGGTTACCTGGATGCCATCAGAGAGAACCCTGACTACTATTGAGGCGGTTGTTGAGTGACGGGACAACCGTGCAAGCCCTCGGTGGTGTGGCTTGAGGATCAACATTGAGTGACTTCATGAAGGCTTTTGTGGCAGAGGTCGTCTTTATACATTTCTATGTCACGCTGTTCTATTATCTAATGTGAATACCACTTATTCTGACACCAAGTATCATATAGATGCATGACATCATCTCAATACAGGCATGTAGTATTACTTCGCATTAACGTCTTTCCTCCCTCCTTTTTGGGCACAAAGCCCACATGGAGCTGTATTTACGCATATCTATATTTACATATATAACTACCTATTGACCTATTGTTTATATTACAAGTATTACAATAATTGTATTTCACACAGACAACCACATGTGTAATATATATATATATTATATATTAAATTTACTCAAAAATAAATTGAAAATTATTCAGTAAAAATCTAAAGATCTCTAGGCCTGAACTAAGCCACCAATGTTTCAAGATCCTAAATACGCCCCTGCTCTCTCTCTCACACACGCACACACACGCACACCACACGCACACATACACCCCTACAGGAGAGAAGGATTGCCACCTTTAGCTCCTGCCGGGGGAGTTCGAGGTCACAAATCCTCGGCTTACATCCCGTACTTACTCCCTGCAAGAACTAGAAATTGAAGGGAAACAAACTAATAATGTAAATCGTCCCGTCCCGACTAGGCAATCGAAACCGCGTCCTCTCCGACCTAACAGATTTCTTAGTTGTGAGTCAAGCTTGCTATTTGCACGCACACACACACGCACACGCACTCACCACCAGCACGGTTATTGACGGACGGTACAGTTTGCCACCACGCCAGATTGAGCTGGAGTGGCAGTGCGCGGGGCTCGAACACACGTATGCTGCACGCGAACCCAAGTCTCTACCACTGAGCCACCCTGATGGACATGCTATCCTTAAAAAAAATAATAATAATAATAGTAATGATGATAAAATTAAAATAATAGTAATAATAATAATACCAATAATAATAAAAATAATAATAATAATAATAATAATAATAATAATAATAATAATAATAATAATAATAATAATAATAATAATCACGAAGGAATTATTTTACACTAGGACCGAAATTCTCTACACAATTTGGCGTGTGGTTTCTGTTTACCTTATTAGATTCTAGGAAACATTCTCTCTGTGAGCTTCCATCGCAAATCATTACTTTAGAGATAATGACATGTTGTTTCATAGGGAGGCGAGAGACAAGTGTTTACGTCTCACCACACTCTTCTTCCTCTTGTGACCTGCATCGCCTCTGTTCTTCCCTTGCCGCGGACACTTTTAATGCAGATTTGGCTTTAGGTGGGAGGTTAAAACGTGGGATTACGTTAGGTTAGCGAGTCAAAAGGTGGGGTTAGGTTAGTTTAATGTTCATATCTCATCATTTTATACACTCCTTCCTATTACAAACATCTTATATCTCCGGAAGTAGTGACGTGCGACGGAAGCTCATAGAGAGAATATTTACTAGAATCCAATAAGGTAAACAGAATCACACTCCCAATTATGTAGGGAATTTCGGTCCTAGTGTAAAAATGTACCATATGAAACAGTAATGATAATAAGAAATAATATAAATACCTATAACAACACCACAAATACATCATCACTTATAACACCAATAGACACCACGCGTCTCAAACAGTACTACGTAAAAGACTAAAATAATATTGAACTGTTGATTTCAGTCAAGGATTTAATCACTCCATCCCTCTTTGTCATTAAATAAATAAATAAATCCCTCTTTGCCTTCTCTCCTTTCCCTCCACCATGACTAAGAGCCTGAAGGAAAACGAGAGAGAGAGAGAGAGAGAGAGAGAGAGAGAGAGGAGAGAGAGAGAGAGAGAGAGAGAGAGAGAGAGAGAGAGAGAGAGAAGAGAGAGAGAGAGAGAGAGAGAGAGAGAGAGAGAAGAGAGAAGAGAGAGAGAGAGAGAGAGAGAGAGAGAGGAGAGAGAGAGAGAGAGGAGAAGAGAGAGAGAAACGAGAGGAGAGAGAGGAGAGAGAGAGAGAGAGAGAGAGAGAGAAGAGAGAGAGAAGAGGAAGAGACAGAGACAGAGAGAGAGAGAGAAGAGAGAGAGAGAGACAGAGACAGAGGACAGAGACAGAGAGAGGAGAGAGAGAGAGAGAGAGAAAAAAAGAAAAAAAAAATTGGAAAAGGTTTCTATAAAGGTGAGAAAAAAGTGACTCGTATTTGGCATTTGTGGCACACAAATATCAAATAAAGGAATATAATCTATGATAGTTAAGTCACATCTACCGTCAACAACACTATAGTCGCCACTGCACTAATGTCGCCAGGCGCCATATATTACGAATATTAGCATCACTACAGACTTGTATGTGCCACTGAAGACACGTGTACATAAATAAACTACTGTGCATGCCTCTTCAGTGGCACATACAAGACTGTAGTGATGCTAAAATTCGTAATATATGGCGCCTGGCGACATTAGTGCAGTGGCGACTATTAATATAGTGTTACTTGGCGCGCGGTAGACGTACGGACTTACTAACAACGAGGTATTGACGATAATATCACACACTAATTTTATAGATGGGCGGGTGGGTGCCAACTGTCATGACTACAGTACATAGGGTGATGTGAAAAACAGAGGTACACAGCAACTCACCCCCTCCAGAGCATTCATGGTTGTCGTGGCCTCCCTTGCGTTTCGCTGTCATCCAGGAACCCAAGCTGGTTCAAGCACCATAACTTTGGTACATATACGTCGTCTGTACTTGCACCATACTTCTTCGAGGCAGTTATCATTTTCAGTTATTGTCTATAATACTCTATATTGACTGCGTATACTATAGTGTGTTTATTTTCTTCTTCACAATAATAATGTGCACATAGGATCTACATTTTTCACAAGTGCAAAACAGTTCCCCACAAGCTTTACATTTTTGGTTTCTAATTTTGTAAATATCCCTTTTGGCCTGTCATAGACAAGGTATGTCCCTATATAGTTCAGTAAGCTGTAGAGTCAGCGTGTTGTCCCCTCAAATGGTGGTGTTGACATCGGAGGGTCACTGGTGGGGGATGCAGGCCACGGCAAGCGTCCATCGTGGCTGTGAACAGGCGCGTGTGGAGTGTGGCAGTGAGGCATATTCGCCAAGTCTGGAAAAGTGCGTCGCGCCCACTCATGAACAGTGAACACGTTACGTTACATTACATTACGTTAGGTTACGATTAGGTTATATTAGATTCCCTATATCAGAGTACCATATACTGTGTTTTGGTACTTTGCCCTATCTGATCTCCGAGAAACTGTGTGGGAATCACAACGAGAAAATCCTATGGTTAGTTTCGGAGCTACAGCCAAGCGTCTTCACCCGCGGAGTAAGCGATCTTTCCCATATTTGCTATATATGCGGCAGTGACGCACTTATAGGTGGCCGCAACTACTCAGCTCGCGCACTGAACTGTAACTGCCCGGGAAGGGTCTACGTGGTTCGGTATTTCTGTTTACACGATCAGTGGTACCTTGCTCCGATAACAAGCTGCGAGACTGATACTCTATGCGAGCCCTATAGTTTCGAGCGAGGCTATAACCTGTGCGACGCAATGCTGAAGGAAGAGCGAACGGAAAGTTAGGATAGAGAAACAGAGGTAGTGAAGGAAAATAAGTGAGGGAAATATAGAATGAATCAAATATGAGGACGAAAGAGAATGCGAGAAGACGAATCAGAAAAAAAAGAATCAAAGAAACTGACAAACCCTTATAGGAAGCTGAAAAATAATGAGTGAAGTAAAAAAAAATAAAACATTGAAATATGCAAGCGAAAAATCGATACCTGGAGAAAAACTAAATAGTGAAGAAAAAAAGTAACAACAACTAGACGACTAAATCAAATACGTAACAAAAAAAACGAATACGTAAAACAAAGTAAGAATGAAGTTTGAAAGAACAATAATAAGAAGTTGAAATATAAGATCAACAATGTAAGGTTAGCCGTGAAACATGGGGTTAGTAGGCGTGTATAAAAGGGAATGCAAAGAGAGACAGTACACTCTTAGAAAAAAAGGGTAGGAAAAGGGTAGAAAAAGGGTGTTTATAGTGATGAAATACTGCTACCCTTACAAATATACCCTTTTGCAACCCTAAATATACCCTTTTCAAACCCCAAATGTACCCTTTCTCAACCCTCTCGTCTAAAAAGGGTAGATAAAGGGTAGATGAAGAGTATAATCAGCAGCATCTACCCTACAGCCTGGACATAGGGTATAAAAAGGGTAGTGATGGTGCGATGTAACAATTCTACCCTTAATATACCCCTTATTTCTGAGAGTGTAGAAACAAAGGGATGAAAGTAAAGGGATGCGTATCAGAGTAAATATATTAATAAAAATACAGTGATGAAAAACGAAACACAACCTAAGCAAGAAATAAAACAATAACATAAACAACACCAACTATAAATCTAAAAGGTCATTCAGCTTGGAAGAGGATGAGGAGGAGGAATAGGATAGGGAGGAGGCGTATGGAGGAGGAGGTGGTGGATGCAGGGCCGTTTCTTACTCTATGTTATCACTACGCGGTTGCACAGGGCCCCCGAAGCCACCAAGGGGCCCCCAGCTGCCATTATTTGCTTTTTTTTAGAATCTAGTCTCTTTTCCTCTTAAAGTGCACCAGATTGATTCATTTAAATATTAAAGGCGTGCCCCCGGACCACCTTAGAGGGCTTGGAATCCCACCATCTATAATGATATAAACGAAAGTGTGTGTGTGTGTGTGTATGTATGTGTGTGTGTGTGTGTGTGTGTGTGTGTGTGTGTGTGTGTGTGTGTGTGTGTGTGTGTGTGTGTGTGGTATAGGTTCCGCCCCCCGTGGCGGAATCCCATCATATACCACATTTTTGGAATCAGGTTGACCAGAGGAAGGTTTTAAGCCCACTTATAAGATGATCCGATCACTTTTTTTTCTTTTTTTTAGCAGCCTATTAGCGATAATTGTGAAAAAAAAGTGGGTTGCGAGAATTGAGGAAACCTTGATGTAGGGTGATGGGTAATGGGTGAGTGAATGGGTGGGGTGATGGGTAATGGGTGTGGGGTGATGGGTTAGTGAATGGGTGGGGGGTGATGGGTGATGGGTGAGGGAATAGATGGGGGTGATGGGTAATGGGTGAGTGAATGGGTGTATGGTGATGGGTAATGGGTGAGTGAATGGGTGGGGGGTGATGGGTAATGGGTGAGTGAATGGGTGGGGGGTGATGGGTAATGGGTGAGTGAATGGGTGGGGGGTGATGGGTAATGGGTGAGTGAATGGGTGGGGGGTGATGTGAATGGGTTGGCGTTAATACATACATTTCTACATCCATGATTTCAGGAAAGTTAGAAGGGGCTATCTGGAGAGTCTGTGTTTGGTGGGCCGAAGGCCCACCAAACACAGGTGGTGGGCCTTTGGCCCACCAATAGCCCTCCGCAGGAGCTAGCCAAAAAGTCCGCCCGGAGGGCGGCTTTGCGGCTAGTAGTTTTATAAAATAGGGTCCCAAACAGCATTTCGCATAGGGCCCCAAAAGGCTAGAAACGGCACTGGGTGGATGACAAACCTAAAGGGATATGATAAACAAATAAGACGTAGATTAGACGGCCGCAGTGCTTCAATATCAACGGATACGAGTAGGGGAGAGCGGGGCAGGTTGCATGAGGGTAGGTTGCATCATTGCCTCTAACTCGCATGTTATCACACGTACATCTTCTTAATACTACTCCTACTACTACTACTACTACTACTACTATAAACTACTACTACTACAACTACAACAATAATAATAATAAAAAAAGTTAATGCGAGTTAGAGGCAATAATGCAACCTACCCTCGATGCAACCTGCCCCGCTCTCCCCTGCACTCAAATTTTTGCTTTTACTTTTACGTACATAGGTATTGGCCCATTATTATGTTCCTATCCCTCCCTCCCTCTTTCCCTCCCTCTTCTTCCCTTCTCTTTCTTCTCTTCTTTCCCTTCCATCTACCTTGTTCATCTATACCTCAAATATTACAATGTTTACCAGTTATCGGAAAAAACAAAACATGCGTGAAATCCATACAAAGTGTCATCGCAGTCTGCTTCCTTTCCTGACATCCTCATTACCTTCCCACACTACACACTCTTAGAAAAGAAGGGTAGGAAAAGGGTAGAAAAAGGGTGTTTGTAGTGATGAAGTACTGCTACCCTTTTTCTACCCTTACAAATATACCCTTTCGGATCGACGCAAATATACCCTTTCTCAACCCTCTCGTCTAAAAAGGGTAGATAAAGGGTAGATGAAGGGTATAATCGGCAGCATCTACCCTCCAGCCTGGACATAGGGTTTAAAAAGGGTAGTGATGGTGCGATGTAACAATTCGACCCTTAATGTACCCCCCCCCCCCCCATTGCTGAGAGTGTATTCCCCAACCACATTTCTCGAACTTGAGATTCTTTCTTCATACATCAACACCATCCTCAGACCTCCACCTGCCCCATACACAAAGGCACTGCATGTCTTAATAGAACTCAAACAAAGAAGTTCGCCATCACCGCAGCACTAACACACACATAATGTAAGCTTATCTACACACTCAGAAATAAGGGGTATATTAAGGGTAGAATTGTTACATCACACCATCAGTACCCTTTTTATACCCTATGTCCAGGCTGGAGGGTAGATGCTGCTGATTATACCCTTCATCTACCCTTTATCTACCCTTTTTAGACGAGAGGGATGAGAAAGGGTATATTTGGGGTTGGAAAAGGGTATATTTAGGGTTACAAAAGGGTATATTTGTAAGGGTAGAAAAAGGGTAGCAGTATTTCATCACTACAAATACCCTTTTACTACCCTTCTTTTCTAAGAGTGTATATACTATCGGTGCTTATACTTGCAGCACCATAGCAGCACAGCACACGAGACGAGAACAGCGGCAATATATACTGCTTCCCTACTCCATTTTGAGCTTTCACAACATCTCTCGTTCTATAAAGGAAAGCCTTGATAGTCATCTTTTCGTGGAATAACACTGTAAATGTGTCAATGCCAATGTAATTATAAAAACGCATGCCAAGATCATACAGAAACAACTGCACGTCCATTACAAACACTTGGGTCTATAGGGGAGAGCGGGGCAGGTTGCATCGAGGGTAGGTTGCATCATTGCCTCTAACTCGCATTAACTTTTTTTATTATTATTATTGTTGTAGTTGTAGTAGTAGTAGTTTATAGTAGTAGTAGTAGTTTATAGTAGTAGTAGTAGTAGTATTAAGACGATGTACGTGTGATAACATGCGAGTTAGAGGCAATGATGCAACCTACCCTCGATGCAACCTGCCCCGCTCTCCCCTACTGTCTAAAAATCGTGTTGCATTTACTCAGAGATTGTTGTAGGTCCCACGCTGAGGCTAAGTAGGACAGGAAGGTTATGAATATAATCTCGTTAGTGTTCACGCGCCGCTGTCCTCATGATTTAGGCAAAGCAAACAACACAGTGCCTAGTGGCGAGGCGAGCGTGAGGGCCGCGGCGGTGATGCTCAGTTTGCTCTCACCCTTTTGAAACAACGAGAATTATGTTGCGATAAAACTTGACATTGTTCACCCTGAGCACCTCAAAATAAAACAAATGTATTGACACTCGCGTAATAATGTGGAGGTGAGAAACGAGTGGGTACGTATCGTAACTATGTGTCATTTGTCTGAGCTGGCAACATTTTATTCTAGTGCAAGTGCAAGTGGGACACCTCGTTTGCCTCTGTTCGCGACCCAATCGAAGACACAACATTGCCTTTCATAACACCACACACACTGAATGTACTGTATACACACTAGCACAACATCACTATGAATTATAAGTGGTGCTTCGGTTAATAATGCTCACCAGAAACAGAAACAATAAGAACATAAGAAAATAAGGAAGCTACAAAAGGCTGCGAGACCTACACGAGGTAGTTTCTGTTACTTAACACAACCTACATTCACTTCTCATCCTCATCCATGAAATTATCTAGCCTCCTTTTAAAGTCTTGCCTCCCAATAAAAACCTCAGTTGTGTTGCTGAGTATTCACGCCGCATTAACAGCCTATTTATGTAGCATTGCGAGAACAGAGGAAAAACTGACCCCTGTGCCTGTCCCGATTTCCACTGTAGGTCTTCCGTTCATACCTCTAAATCACAAACTAGTAAACAAGCATATGTATCGAAATTTCGAACCTCTGACACATAAACTACCAAAAATGCGTAGTAAAGTAATTTCGTACCTCTGATATATAAAATAGTAATCAAGCATATGTAAAGTACTATAAGCATATGCAAAGTAGAAGTTTCGGTTCTACTGCAGTTTAATGCATTACAAGGCATGCAAATATAACCGTCCTCGACTTGTAGATCTGACAATTTGCAGCCTTTCTAACCCCTACAACACCCGTCGGAAATGAAAAATAACACAAGGGGGCTCTGGGGGAGCGAAACCCCCCCAGCGAGGGTAGGTAACGCAACCAATGTCCAGGCTAGGCTAGTTAACTATTAGGGGGGTCTGGGCGGGGCGTCCCCCCCCCCCCCGTTGAGTACGGAAAGTAATGGTCAATAGGGAGTATTGTACTAAACTGCAGTGTTACCGTAGTTTCGACACTAATGCCTCTGTCCCCGTTGTTGCCCTGCCAGTGCTACACCAACACGCCCCTCGCTAGGTAGCAGTTCTCAACCCCGCCTGTCCCCAACCCACACCACGTCCCTACAACCGCAGACAACAAGTGACTGGGGATTGACGGGAGGAAGGAAACCCTTCCACCTAGCGCCGAAGGTCTTGTTTACGCCTAATAGATTCCGTCACAAGCACCGCCACTTGTTCCATGCTAGGGTTCCTCCGCCGCGCCTCGCCCTGGCCTTGTCCCCGCGGCGAACACGTCACAGAGGGCCGCTTTCTCAGTCGTCCCCTTTCGTTGGGATCCTTACCATGTTGGGGAGCTCCGAATTAAGAAAACAACAACTGAGAAATCGGATCTCTTTGTTAGTCAGGACTGTTACCAGGTTGGTAAGGCTTTTGGTTAGGGAGCTTACCAAAGGACTGAGAAATCGGCCCAGAGGAGGCCTCATCTCGGGGGCCTCGCCCAGAGGCAGCATCCACGGAAACACTTGGCCGCCTCACCGCCACACACACACAACAAACACTGCACGCGCCATGACACTGTTTACTGTTTGGTTGCTGTCCGGCTGTCCCGCGCGTGAGATTGTTCATTGGCATATTCTAACAGCACGTATTTGTACTCCTGTGGGCAAATGGCTTACCGTAGATAACAATAAAGTCGCCAAGACAACTTTTTTTTTCTATTTACAGATGTCTGGTGGTACTTACATTTCTACATCCATGATTTCAGGAAAGTTAGCAGGGGCTATCTGGAGAGTCTGTCATTTTGTGTCTTCATCTGTGCCATAGTATGGCTATAAATGAACAAATTACAAAAAATATCACCAGAGGGGTGACCAACAATAAGGTCGCCAATTATTGTTATGTTCTGAGTGTCCTCCCGCCGTCGTCGTCGCGCGAAAAAAAACGAGTAGCGAAATTTGAAACCGTATATACTTGCAGATACAAAGCATAAAACAACACTGAAACAGGGTAGATTATACAGTCATGATATAAACTACTGTGTATCATCTTCAGTGGCACATACAAATCTGTAGGGATGCTATAATTCGTAATATATGGCGGCTGGCGACATTATTGCAGCTGGCGACTAAAGTGTTATCTACGGTAAGATTTATATCAATTGTATATATCACTGCTGTTCTTGGGTGATTTTCAGAAAGGAAATGAAGATAGGGAATTGGATATTAGTCCTTATTGATATAAATGTCGACATCAAAGACAGTGAGTGAAATGTGTCAGTTTTTTGAAGAGCAGTGTTGAAAACTGCGAAAAATAACCTCAATTTGAATAGGATAGAACGGACGAAAGAGACAAGGAGGGACAATGAGAAAAAGGAAATAGAGGAAATTCATCAGATAGACACTCAAAGTAATGGCGTGCAGCCCCAACAAATTAATATTAAACCGAAGTCGAGATTCACACAAACATTTCGGACACCGTTGCTTACGGCGCCAATCTCACTCTGGCGGCGGAAAGAGAGGAAACTAATTACATTTTTTCAGTGGAATGTTTCTCGTTTTTTCCTTCTTTTAACTGCAGTTTTCTAATTAAACTACTTCAGTGTCCCCTTTGTATTCCTTCAACATTAAATTATCGTCCTCATAACTTCTCTCTCTCTCTCTCTCTCTCTCTTTCTCTCTCTCTCTCTCTCTCTCTCTCTCTCTCTCTCTCTCTCTCTCTCTCTCTCTCTCTCTCTCTCTCTCTCTCTCTCTCTCTCTCTCTCTCTCTCTCTCTCTCTCTCTCTCTCTCTCTCTCTCTCTCTCTCTCTCTCCTACCGTAGATAACACTAAAATCGCCAGGACAACGTTTTTTTCGATGACAGACATGTGGTGGTGTTAATACTTACATTTCTACATCCATGATTTCAGGAAAGTTAGAAGGGGCTATCTGGAGAGTCTGTGTCATTTTATGTCTTCATCTGTGTCATATTATGGCTATAAATGAACTAAATACGAAAATATCAATCGAGTGGCGACCTACACTAAGATCGCCAGCTAGTGTTTATGTTATGAATGTCCTCCCGCCGTCGTCGTCGCCCGAATAAAAAAGCGAGTAGCGAAATTTGAAACAGTTTATACTTGCAGATACAAAGCATAAATCAACACTGTAACAGGGTAGATTATAGTCATGATATAAACTACTGTGTATCATCTTCAGTGGCACATACAAATCAGTAGTGATCCTATAATTCGTAATATATGGCGCCTGGCGACATTAGTGCAGGTGGCGACTATAGTGTTATCTACGGTACATTATTTACATAGTTTTTTCATCACATTGCTTGGCTATCCTTCACATCCTTGCACATCTTCATTCATCCCCGTCGCCAATTTAAACTAAAACTCTCTTTCTTTCTCTCTCTCAGTCTTGTCCTCCCTTCTCCTCGTCTTTTGTTGTGTTGTGACATTTCTCACAAACGACCTATTGTAGCTTTTGACGCCTGAACCACCTCACCTACCTCTCCATCCCACGTCTTATGAATAGGCTGTTTTTTACGATTCTCTCTCTCTCTCTCTCTCTCTCTCTCTCTCTCTCTCTCTCCTCTCTCTCTCTCTCTCTCTCTCTCTCTCTCTCTCCTCTTCTCTCTCTCTCTCTCTGCTCGTCTCTCCATGTCTCATGACCCATCTCATCCCTAATTTCCATGTCTCCTCCCCTCCCCCCCTCCCCCCACCAACCTCCACTTCTCTCTCTCCCCTTCCTTACTCCCCTCCCCCCCTTCTCACTCCCCTCCTCCTCCCATCTCCTCTTCCTCACCCATGGCCAAACCACTCCCCATTCCATCCCTCCCCTCCCCCCACTACCCAAGACCCACAAACCTCCACTTTCCTCACCCTTCCTTACTCCCCACCACCAACACCCTTCCTCCTCCCACACCAACACCCATCCCCTTCCCCACCACCAACACCCATCCCCTTCCCCCACACACCCACACCCATCCCTCCCCCATCCAACACCCATCCCCCACCACCAACACCCATCCCCCACCACCAACACCCATCCCCTTCCCCCACCACCAACACCCATCCCCTTCCCCCACCACCAACACCCATCCCCTTCCCCCACCACCAACACCCATCCCCTTCCCCCACCACCAACACCCATCCCCTTCCCCACCACCAACACCCATCCCCCACCCACACCACCAACACCCATCCCCTTCCCCCACCACCAACACCCATCCCCTTCCCCCACCACCAACACCCATCCCCTTCCCCCACCACCAACACCCATCCCCTTCCCCCACCACCAAACCCACCCCTTCCCCACACCAACACCCATCCCTTCCCCCACTACCAACACCCTCCCTCCCCCACCACCAACACCCATCCCCTTCCCCCACCACCAACACCCATCCCCTTCCCCCACCACCAACACCCATCCCCGTTCCCCCACACCAACACCCATCCCCTTCCCCCACCACCAACACCCATCCCCTTCCCCCACCACCACCAACCCCATCCCCATCCCCTTCCCCCACACCACAACATCCCATCCCCTTCCCCCACTACCAACACCCATCCCCTTCCCCACCACCAACACCCATCCCTTCCCCCACCACCAACACCCATCCCCTTCCCCCACCACCAACACCCATCCCCTTCCCCCACCACCACCAACACCCATCCCATCCCCTTCCCCCACTCACCAACACCCATCCCCTTCCCCCACCACCAACACCCATCCCACCCCTTCCCCCACCACCAACACCCATCCCCTTCCCCCACCACCAACACCCATCCCCTTCCCCCACCACCAACACCCATCCCCTTCCCCCACCACCAACACCCATCCCCTTCCCCCACACCAACACCCATCCCTCCCCCACCACCAACACCCATCCCCTTCCCCCACCACCAACACCCATCCCCTTCCCCCACCACCAACACCCACCCCTTCCCCAACCACCAACACCATCCCCTTCCCCCACCACCAACACCCACTCCTTCCCCAACACCACACCCATCCCCTTCCCCCACCACCAACACCCATCCCCATCCCCCACCACCAACACCCATCCCCTTCCCCCACACCAACACCCATCCCCTTCCCCCACCACCAACACCCACCCCTTCCCCACCACCAACACCCATCCCCATCCCTTCCCCCACCACCAACACCCATCCCCTCCCCCACCACCAACACCCATCCCCTTCCCCCCACCACACAACACCCATCCCCTTCCCCACTACCAACACCCATCCCCTCCCCCACCACCAACACCCACCCCCTTCCCCCACCACCAACACCCATCCCTTCCCCCACCACCAACACCATCCCCTTCCCCCACCACCAACACCTATCCCCTTCCCCCACCACCAACACCCATCCCTCCATCCCAACACCACATCCCCATCCCCTTCCCCACCACCAACACCCATCCCCTTCCCCCACACCAACACCTATCCCCTTCCCCCACCACCAACACCCACCCCTTCCCCCACCACCAACACCCATCCCCTCCCCCACCACCAACACCCACCCCTTCCCCCACCACCAACACCCATCCCCTTCCCCCACCACCAACACCCATCCCCTTCCCCCACCACCAACACCCATCCCCTTCCCCCACCACCAACACCCATCCCCTTCCCCCACACCAACACCCCATCCCCTTCCCCCACCACCAACACCCATCCCCTTCCCCACCACCAACACCCATCCCCTCCTCCACACCCCACCCATCCCCTTCCCCCACCACCAACACCCATCCCTTCCCCCCTTTCTCGACCCCAAACCACCCCACCCCATCCCTCCCTCCCAGTCTTCCCCCGCTCATCACCCATCCCGCTATGACCCATCCTGCATCTTTCAGTAATTACCATCATAAAAAGCTCGCCTTGACCCCGTTGTGAGCACCAAACACACAACAGCAACAACTAGATTGGTAACAGTGGCATTAGACTATGATAACAATTAGGGTTCCTTTGTTGCAGTAAATAAAGAGACCCTAATAACAATGATGATAATGATGATGATAGTGTTAGAAATTCGGTGCCAAAATTAATTAATCGTGTCAAGGTCATGAGAAATCGATAACTGGGGAAGATTTTTAAGTCCCATTGCGAAGTTGGACCCCAGATGGGTTCTTACAATTAATGACCTCAGTACGTATCTCTAAATGCCGCGGAATGTAGTAAGCGG
>JACEEZ010005145.1:2500-115000 GCA_016584305.1 Chionoecetes opilio | reverse complement strand
AATAGGTCACTACATTAGCTGGCCGGTCCTGAAGGAGGAAGGATAGGAAGGATGGGAAGGGAAGGGAAGGAGAATCGTAGGAAGATGGGGTGAGTCGAAAGGAAGGGAGGATGGGGGAAGGAAGGGGGATGGGAGGAATAAGGAGAGGAATGATCAGAAAGGGGGGTATGGTAAAGAAGTTGCTGAAGCACCATATGACTTTTATCCTTATGTAGGTGGATTACGATAGCAGCGCAATCCCCTTCACTACCCTTTAAGCTTTTGCATAGGGTGAGTAACGTGCTACTTTGGTTCTAAGGCTCTATTTAGGGTCTCCAAAGGTCTATTTGTGAGAAAGTCATTATTTTCAACTAAAACACCCTTTCACCCTACCTCCTTTATCTATGTGTGATTACAGGAATAGGAGGAAATGAGGAAGAGGGAAGGAATGGCTTAAAAGGAAAGTTTGGCGATGAGAGGTAGTGATGGAGGTGGTAAATGGTATCGTTTATGTAAGTGATTTTACGATAGCCACGCACACCCTCCTTCTAAGCAGCCTCTTAAAGCTCTGATTGCAATAGCTTTCTAGTATCTCTCTCTCTCTCTCTCTCTCTCTCTCTCTCTCTCTCTCTCTCTCTCTCTCTCTCTCTCTCTCTCTCTCTCTCTCTCTCTGAGCAAAATCACGTATCATTATTTGTCGTAACTACACACACACACACACACACACACACACCTGCCTCAACTCTCATTCCCGTCCTTCAGTCATCACTCACACTTTCCTTCTCGTGATGGTGGCGGCTGAGCAATATATAAGGGGACGCACACTCTCAGAAATGGGGGGTATATTAAGGGTAGAATTGTTACATCGCACCATCACTACCCTTTTTATACCCTATGTCCAGGCTGGAGGGTAGATGCTGCTGATTATACCCTTCATCTACCCTTTATCTACCCTTTTTAGACGAGAGGGTTGAGAAAGGGTACATTTGGGGTTGGGAAAGGGTATATTTAGGGTTGCAAAAGGGTATATTTGTAAGGGTAGCAGTATTTCATCACTATAAACACCCTTTTTTTACCCTTTTCCTACCCTTTTTTTCTGAGAGTGCAGGGACGCAGGCTCGCCCATAGCTTTGACGCGGAAGGTAAATAGTGGGATGTCTGAGCACCGCCTGTCACCGAGGGAGGGTCGCGACGGAGAGAGATGAGAGGTGAAACAATGTCGTTTATACTGGAAACAGCAAAATTATAGGTACTCAACTCTCTCTCTCTCTCTCTCAATCTCTTTTAGTGTTAAACTCCTTCGCATTGCTCACCAGCGTCTAGAGCACTCAACAAACACCACTGAAGAGGCACTGTGCAGCCTACAACACACCCTCACACTCTAAGAAAAAAAGGGTAGGAAAAGGGTAGAAAAAGGGTGTTTATAGTGATGAAATACTGCTACCCTTACAAATATACCCTTTTGCAACCCTAAATATACCCTTTTCAAACCCCAAATGTACCCTTTCTCAACCCTCTCGTCTAAAAAGGGTAGATAAAGGGTAGATGAAGGGTATAATCAGCAGCATCTACCCTCCAGCCTGGACATAGGGTATAAAAAGGGTAGTGATGGTGCGATGTAACAATTCTACCCTTAATATACCCCCCATTTCTGAGAGTGCAGTCCCTCTTGTCCTAACGACTTGACGCCACTTACTGACTTGTTCTTACATTATATAAGTTACATAAGAATACGTTCCAGCGCTACTGACGAGATGCCGGCCAGGTAGAAAGGACCTTGGAGGGGAAGTACTCCCTGCTTTTCAACCTTATTCGGTATTTCTGTGTTCTTTTTATTCTTGTCCCCCCCCCCTCCCCTCCCCTTCTATGTAATCTCCCACCCTGTTCTTTAATAAGCTTGTAAACCCGCTGTAGACTCGCTGTGTTTGTCCAGGGCCCATTACAGGTGTATGACGCTACTCTTTTATGCCCGCGTGAAGAGCTCAGACTCAATGGCTTTTGTTGGCTCGTCCTCCTCGCCTCCCGTCCCCGCCGCCCACCCCGCGAGATGAAGGACAGCAACAAAGGGCCTCTAGCCAGGAGCCGTGTCAGGGGCTTGTCAGCTTCGTTATGTCAGCGTAAAGACCCATAAAAGATAGATTGATGACTTTGCTAAGCCTACACGAAGCAAGGCACGACGTCACTACCCATACAGTACGATTCCGTGAAGATTATTAATCCCTTTTAAGAGACCCAGGACGTAATTTCCATTGTATTTTGGCTACCATTAGACGATTTTTAGTGAATATAAGCAATATCTTATACCTATGATCTGTTTAGTATCCTTGTCGACTAACTAATTTGGTATATTAAGTTACTTTAAGTAATTTTATGGATAACAACAACCATTTTTTATAGCAAAGGAAAGATCTGGGTCTCAAGGGGTTAACGCCCAGCTCTTTCCTTTGCTATATAAAATCGTCTGCTGTTAGCCATAAAATTACTTAAAGTGACTTAATATACCAAATTAGTTAGTCGACAAGGATACTAAATAGATCATATCTATTAAACATTGTTATATTCACTAAAAGTCGTCTAATGGTAGCTAAATTACAATGGAAATTACGTTATGGGTCTCTAGGGGTTAAGAGCCCTGTGATGGTTTCCGCACTTGTTCGTGGTGAGAAGCGTGTCGAAGCCTGTCTCGCCGCGCTTCATTACTTCGAGCCACGTGTCGAAGTGCGCGTGAAGTAAATAAAACATGTAAGTGAGCTCCAATCAGACACCACGTGGGCTGTGACGTGTGTGTTGACTCATGGTTTTAAAGTATCAGTACTTACGTCGTCGCTCAGCTCCACCCGGGATCTGCTGCTGCTGATGACGCTGTAATCTGCGTCGCCACTTGAGCACTTGTCACCACGTCCACCTCGGCAGACAGGCGGCGGCGGGAGGAGCGTGACACAGCTCTGCCCTGCACCACGACCCGACGCAGACTGTTGCTGGCGGAGGCTGGGGCCGCCGCTTTTTGTTGACACACGCACGCATACACGCACATGCACGCCCCCCCCCCCCCCCCCCCCCCCCTCTCCTCCCTCTGTCCTGA
This sequence comes from Chionoecetes opilio, assembly GCA_016584305.1. Taxonomy (NCBI): domain Eukaryota; kingdom Metazoa; phylum Arthropoda; class Malacostraca; order Decapoda; family Majidae; genus Chionoecetes; species Chionoecetes opilio. Next base: position 111,939 of record JACEEZ010005145.1, on the reverse strand, counting down.
CGGGGCCGCTGTGTTTGCGGAGAGAAGAGCATGGCAGGGCGCAAAGAACCAGGGATGAAGGAGAAAAGACGCTCAGGTAATAAGATGAGATGAGGAGGATGGAAAGTAGTAGGAAAAGGAAGAAAAGTCGATCAACGGAATGAAGGATAAACAGGTCTGACAACAGAGGCAAAGGTTTTCTATTACATGAACGCTAAAAAATAGTCATTCTGGAAGAGAAGAAAAGGAAAAAGAGGAAGATAAAGGAAAACCAGATGCTGGTAATGCAAGATAAGCAGTATAGATCAAAGAGAAACAAAGATGCTACAAATCTAGCATCTAGAAATCCTGTACGGATAGCGATTGAATGTAATTATGAAGAAAGCAAAATAGAAACAAATGAATTAATAGAATAAAAATTTAAATCATATAAAAGAAATACTAAAAAGAACATTGATGTATAAAAATGAAAGGAAAAAGAATGTCGTTCTCTCCAGAATATCGAAGTGATTCAAGTGAGTGTACGAATTCGTATAGAGAATTCGTATAGAGAATTCGTATAGAGAATTCGTATAGAGAATTCGTAGAGCTATAGCATTTCAGAGAAAGTGTTGAGACATTCACTGCTACGCAAAGTATAACACCACCACCATCACCACTACCAGTAACACCACCACAGTCCACAACCACCATCGCCACTACCAGTAACACCACCACCACCACCATCACCACTACCAGTAACACCACCACCAATAGTAATAATAACAATGACAACAGCAACAAGTTAACAACAGCGAAATATCAAAAATAATATCGGCAACTCCAAATGTAATGAAAAAAATATCCGCAAGTGTTATATGCGAATAGTGTGTTATTCACCCATGGTCTTGTCCACGCGAGTCGGACTCGCGATCGCCAGTTTCACCCTCCAGGTGCGAGCTTGAAGCTCATTATTACCGATCTTTGGGTAATGCTGGGACCTCACACACCACAAACCCCCATCCCCTTGCTCAAGGGGGACAGTAACCGCCCGAATGTGTCAGTGGAAAAATCCCCGGAAGCAGTGAGGATTCGAACCGGCAAACACAAAATGGCAGGCCAGGGCGCTATCCACTTGACTATCGTAGGTGTGTGTGTGTGTGTGTGTGTGTGTGTGAGACAAGTGGAGACAATGTAGTGAGTCGTGTGTTGATGGCATGCATGTGCACGGGGAGAAACGAGTGGGGGGGGAGGAGTGTGTGTGGGGGGTAATATTTGCACAGTTTGGGGAGGCGGTGGCCGAATGACTAGCGTCTAGGAGTGGTGAGTGAGCTCGAGGTCGCGTGTTCGAATCCCGCCGGGGGCAACTCTTTCGGCAATCTTTAATGTGGTCGCCGGATGATTAAGGTAAGAGGTGAGCACAAGGTCCTGAGTTCAAGTCCCGCCAGGAGAAACTGTTTCTTCCATCGTCGAGTGGCCGAAGACACCCACATGCTGCCCATCAACCTCACCTTGGACTGCGAGTGCGGCGGCGGGCACCGGAGGGCAGCACGAGTCTCAAATCATTACAGGTGTCACTTTAAAATCCAGCCTGCGCTACCACGGGCGAGGCCAACCACCACAGCCCTTCAGAATATGCAGGGCCATTCACCTGAGCCCTCAAGGAAGGACGATGAATAGCCTAAGGAAGGAAGTCAAAGCCAACAGGCGCTTTAGACTCCAACGTAAAAAAAAATAGAGAAAAAATGCGGAGGGAGAACTATAGAACGCCGAAGAGAATCATGATAGTGAGAGCTTCTTGGGAAGGTAGGTTCTTCTTGTTCCTTGCAAATACGAGGTAGATGGAGGAATAAAGAAATCTTCGTGGTTTCTAAACTAAGTACGAACAAGCCTGATAGCTTTCCCGCGTTCATGAGTGAGGGAAACTTGATGAACGGGCTGTCACAGTAAAAGGGCGAGCGTTCAGGAGATAAGGTGGATGATATCGAATTGGTCTCACATCATCAGCTAGCGTCCAAAAAAGAGACCTGAAGCCCCAAATCTACCTCAGCAGGTCCAGAGCGGCTGCAAGGTGACAGGATACACCTACCCTCAAAGCTCACATCCCTCCCCTAAAACTATAGTCTTCCTAAATATTTATCCCCTCAATCCCCACTCACATTCATTAAGCTACTCAGACAGTCTCCTTATCCCCTGAACACCCTCCTCCCACTCTGAAAATGAAAGTATCGAAGCAACAGTGAGCCCAAACAGTCACTATACAGAAAGATAACCAACCCAGCACTCGCACCCTGAAAGAGGCATCACATTTATTAATGAGCACGGAAATAGAAGGCCATGAAGCCAACAGGAGGACGCACAATATATAGAGGTAATAAGTAGCAACAATAAGTTAGTAATGTTCACACAGACTGCAGCTCATCTGAGAACACAACGCAATGTTTACCACTGACGCAACAGACGCATGATTCATGGAAATGTTGATATTAAAAAAAAGGGAAGGAAAAAGCTTATCACCAAGCCTTGAAAATTATATAGTGTTTATCATCGACAAAGCAGAAAAGGTTACCTGCACACCCGGGTTGCTATCACAATAAGAAAGAAAAAATCATGATGATCTTTGCCTCCTACACTTTGTACAACCAATAACTATATACCCTGGGGCCACGTAACATCGCCGCCATCCACACCTCACCACGAGAGGGATGTCTAAAGTTCCCTCATGATCGCAACATGCTGCTCCTACTTGCATTACAACCAATTTACATCCTGGCCGACCTAAGCAGGCAATGGGGAGGGGCGGTGGCCGAGTGGTTAGCGCCTACATGTGGTGAATGAGCACGACATCCCGAGTTCGTGTCCCGCCGGGTGCAGCTCTTTCAACCATCGTCGATTGGCCAAAGTCAACCCACATTTCACCCATCAACGCTACCTTCGACGGCGAGTGCATCGGAGGACACAGGGAGGCGGCATGAGCCTCATTTCAGGCGTCACTACAAAAATCCTACCTGCGCCACCACGGGCGAAGGCCAACCAACCATCACAGCCCTCAAATATCCCAGACGGCTAAAAGCATCAAACCCTAATAGAGAGAAGGCCTACGGTACAGGCGCTTTAGGTACACAGGTAGAAAACAAAAACAAAACAAAAACACGTCACACTTCACCAAACACCACGAGAGAGAGAGAGAGAGAGAGAGAGAGAGAGAGAGAGAGAGAGAGAGAGAGAGAGAGAGAGAGAGAGAGAGAGAGAGAGAGAGAGAGAGAGAGAGAGAGAGAGAGAGAGAGAGAGAGAGAACATTTTTTTATGCAGGATAAATGGGGAGGCGGTGGCCGAGTGGTTAGCGTCTTGGAGTGCTGAACTCAATGTTCCGAGTTCGAATCCTGCCGGGGGCAACTCTTTCAAGAGCCTGGTAGGAGAGCAGAAGGTCCCGAGTTCAAGTCTCACCAAGGAGCAACTGTCAAATCCATCGTCGAGTGACCGAAGCAACCCACATGCAGCGTATACCTGTCTGCCGATTGCGAGTGTGACGGTGGATTCTAGGGGCTGCATGCGCCTAAACTGAAGAACCTAACATCACAGAAAATGGGATCTTCACCTGAGACCACAGGTGTCCCTATAAAAATCCAGCCTGCGCCACCAGCGGGCGAGATCGACCAACAGCAAGACTCTCCATATAGACAGGCGCTATAGGCTACAACGGGGAAAAAAAAGAAGAAAAAATGTAAATCTCCTCCAGGATACCTTATTTCATATAGCGCCCGCGTCCCGCCCTGTCTCCCTGCGAGGATTCCAAACTTTTGTCTCTACCAAAGATTCCGGATGAAACCCAATTAGGATGTCTATCATGGTAAAAAAAATAACCATCTATTGCTCCCCCATCGTAGCTGCTATCTCCTGCAGCTCGGGAGTTATTACACACCAAACTCCCACAGAAGATATATAAACCACAAAATTTCCTACATTGGGATAATATTTCCACAAAAAAAAACCACAAATTTAGCTGTTGAGAGGTCATCCCATAGAAAATCCCACAAAAGATGATTTCTCCAACAAATTTGTGGGATATTTCTAGAGAGTGGCAACACTGCTCGAGCCACAACAATTTCCTTAAAACATTTTCTGCTATGGTGCCCAGCCTACAGTAATGAAAGAAAGAAAAGTGTGAGGCTACAACAACCTTATCTAGAGGAGGAAGAGGATATAGTGGGGGAGTATTTGTTTGGAGAGGGGAATGTGGAAGAAGCAAAAAGAACAATCAACAGTTTTTGGATGAACAGAGAAAATAAGAAGAAAGAAAAAGAAAGAAACTAATAAGATAGAATAAGAGAAGAAAACAAATTAAAGACCCAGACAGCAAGAAGAAACACGTCAGGGAGTGCCGTTGAAAAAGGCCTGACTCCCGACCAACAACTGAACTGAACACAACAGAGGGACTCCCAACAATCCCAGACCCAGACCCAGACTTGGCACCACCCCGGCAAATCTTCTGTTTTGAAGTGTTTTCTCCCAGCCTGGTAATGTAACAGGCAGCCGTGGTCCTTGGTGAGGCAGAGGTGGTGTGTGCTGCGTGTGCTGTGTATTGTCATGACGCACAGGGCGGGGCGGGGCGGGGCGTGTGCCGGGCAGGACACACCCGCTGGCTGGGACTGCAACACGTCCACCCCCGGCCTGCTAGTCAAGGTGATACAAGGCACACACGACCCTCAATACTTCATCACCGTGCCTGTGATTGTTGAGAAGCACGCCGCCCCGCCCTTCGTGTGCACGGTGGGGCGCCAGGGTCAGGGAGGGCTGGGGAGGCAGGGTTTCCAATGGGGGAGACAAATACAACGTCTTTATGCCTCCCCAAAAATGGTCCATACCACCACCTACACAAGTGTTGGGAAGGGTACTGGAACTGTTGCCGATAGGAGTTCTCGCAGACGTCGGCGAGTGTTCCAATTTTTCATGTCGGTGGGAGTTCCAATTTTCGGCGACAGTTCCAGTTCTTGATCTGATATCACAATACCCAATATATACATTTAATAAGCTTTTACCAGTGTTTCTGCATTCAGGGCTTAAATACCAGCTATAACTTGAACTTTTCGATGACTTTCAACAGCACAAATATGCCTGTAAAGTTGACGTCACCCACTTAGGCCCTGCAGCCGCCCCCTTGCAGAGTAGGGGGATAGGTAGGGCAGACGGTAAGATGGCAGACACGTTCACCTCCCTCTCCTTGCTTCTCTCCTTCCCTCATTCCATCCTTTCCTCTAATTCAGCCCTTGATCGAGACAGACAGGTAGGAGCCACCAACACGAGGATGGGGCAGTATTAGAAGGTATATTCATTTCTGCCATAAATGAGTTATATTGATTCAAACATCAAAACTAAAAAAAAATAATAATGTTGTCTTCGAAAAAGGTTGTGCCCAACAATGAAATAACCTTTATTCTTCCTTTTAATTTAGTCTAAGTGGAACTGTCAACAAAAATTCCTGCGTTGGCGACAGTTCTCGGTTGGTGTTTCAGCGAGAATTCCATAAACCTTGGGAAATGTCTTAGCATAGTGATATCCCCAAAGTCATTTTATGCCAAGAAGCATGCATTTTAAACTAAATCTAACCTGACTTCATAGCTGGAAATTTTGCCTCCCCCCCCTCCCCCACCCCTTGAACTTCTAATATAGAGGATAGATATTTATGCAGTTTCAACCAATTCACGATCGGTGGTTCTAAGTATCCTTAACGTTTAGTTCTCATTATTGGGAGTATTTTTAACACTACATACAATCTCCAACCCTAACACTACATACAATCTCCCAACCCTAACACTACATACAATCTCCCACCCTAACACTACATACAATCTCCCAAACCTAATACTACATACAATCTCCAACCCTAACACTACATACAATCTCCAACCCTAACACCACATACAATCTCCAACCTTAACACCACATACAATCTCCAACCTTAACACTACATACAATCTCCAACCTTAACACTACATACAATCTCCAACCTTAACACTACATACAATCTCCAACCTTAACACCACATACAATCTCCAACCTTAACACCACATACAATCTCCAACCTTAACACCACATACAATCTCCAACCCTAACCCCACATACAATTCCCTAAAGCTGCCACATGTAATCCCTACTGCTACGTAAAAGCTTCTATTGCCACAAAGAATCTCAGCTTCATATGTAATCTACTGTCAAATAAAATCTGCTAATACTTCTTAGAATTTCTGTATGCCATGTAAAATTCAGTGCCACTTAAAATCTAATTAACTAACAGCGTTTATTTTAAAGGGGCATTCCATCATCCATGTCAGTTCAACCAACAATTTCCGGGTCATCTCCGAGTTGGTTCATATTTGGTAGGCTTATAGATCTCACCAAGGCGAGTAGAAACATATAGGTCTTAATATTCTAGGTCGCACCGTTCCTGAGCTACGACACCGGGAACTTTGACATTTTGGTCATTTTCAAGAGGGTTATGCCGTTGGTCAGAAGTCAATATCTCGGCTGCTTGACCACCTAGAGACACCATTCAAGCACCATTTTAAAGCTGTTGGAGAGCTCTACAACATAGCTTAAATAACTTTTTCTGGGCAAGGTCAAGTAAAAAAAGTGTTGAAGTGTAACCTTTGACCTCGCGTAGCAAAAAATAGTATACGCCAAATTTTTTTTCTTCCAAGAATGTGTTTTGTAGGTATATATCAGCTTCAATGTGCAACAAGTTTTATGTTGTGATTCACTAGGGTCAGGGCAGGGCACCCAGTTGAATACACCCCCGCCACCCGTTGTTATGAAAAGCGTTGTGTTGGAACATTTTTTTACACAATTCGATAGCCCTGGCGGCCATGGAGTAGTTTGTAATACTAGTTTACTACTAGTTTACTAGTTACTAGTTACCACTACTTTATTATATGTAAATAAAATTGTATGCACTTAATTATTTTTACTTTATTTTCAGATTACTATGGAAACCACGAGGAACCTAAATGTTGCGAAGTTTTGCTGTGACCCTTTCCAAAGGCATAAGAAGAGTGTGTATAAGAATAAGAAGAGTGGACGTGTTCTTGTTGATCAAGTACTTTGGTATGTCTCTTATACCCTCAACACACTCTTCTTATGCCTTTGGAAAGACAGTCACAGCTAAACTTCCCAACATTTAGGTTCCTCGTGGTTTCCATAGTAATCTGAAAATAAAGTAAAAATAATTATGCGCATACGTACAATTGTTTGATCTATAAGCCTACCAAATATGAACCAAATCGGAGATGGTCCCGGAAAATCGACCCTTTTTTTGGTAGAACGGACATGGAATGCCCCGCAACGTAAAATCTCCTAACACAGCACACTATCCTTTGTGACAGGAAGCAATGTGTTTTATGTTTTAAAGCATTGTCTTTACTTGCTAATCAGTGGAGAAATTCTGGTGAAATCTCTTGTTCCGTGAATTTCTGTAGAATGCCGCCTGCAATAATATGGTAATTGTGAGATTGACCAAAAGTGACTCATATTTGCTTCCCCCTGAATACCACAGGTTTCCCCCAGGCTTCTAAGCTTGCCCTACAGAAAGAAAAGAGTGAGGTAGAGGCATAGTTATTAGTTTCCTTTCTATACGCTGCAGAAAAGAAATGGTGGCGTCGCAATTCTCATAGCCGTGTCACAGAGGATGAGTCGTGAGTGCCTTCAAAATTAGTTTTTACCGAACAAACATTTCAAATGAGGCCAAATAATAAGTCTTGTAATATACAGTAGAAGCTCGATTTAACGGAATTTTATTTACCGGAAAGCTCGGTTAGTGGAAAAAATAAAAATTACGTTACAGGTTGAAGTTCCCAAACTCGGCAACCTCGGGACCAGCGCCGAGCCGAGTAATGGAATTTTCCGACTTAGAACGTAGATATATTAAGGGGAAAAAACTTCTTCAAAAGGTCAATTTTCTCAGAAATAGTTAACACATTGTTCTTCCTTTTCTTTTCACTTCCCCCAGTAGGTGTTCCTGGACGTTTGGGAGCCATAATACCAATAACAGACCTGTAGAAGTACACAAAATAACAGTGTACACAACTCTACAATCACAGCACCACTGAACAATAACAACAAACAAATCGGCGGGAGAAACCAAGCGGCCTAGTGTGGTGGCACCTAGCGGCCGACCCGGCAACTATGCGCCGGGTTTTGGGTGTTGCCGAGTCTTGGGATGCCGAGTTTGGGAACTTTAACCTGTAACACATTATGCACCAGGTGTCTCATTTCCTCATGCAATGTTTTAACTCCTCTGTTACCAAAACCTCATGTAACTTATGGTGAGGTAGATAAGATAAACCATGGCCTATAGTATATTTACCTCCTTCATCTTCCTGTTTAACGTCAGATTTCCCGTAATATCTTATGAGGTTAGACGGCCGATGATACGCTTCCAACAATATCTATCCATTGCCTCAACTTCTTCAATGCCCAATGCTGCCAGATCCTCTTCAACACACTGCCTCCATATCTTCTTTGGCCTGCCCGGTGGATGGCGACCTGGCACTTCCACTCCAACAGCTCTCCCCAATGCCTCACCCTCTTCTCTCCTCTTCACGTGCCCAAACCACCTCAATAACCTTACTCTCAGCACTGTACTCAGCTCCTTCCATCTACATTTGCTTGCCACCTCTTCAATGGACACCTCGTCTCTCCATGTGATCCTGTAGAATATTTACCATCATTATAAACTGATGATTTATCCCACTGACAAACATAGTCTACCCAGCATGTTAATTAAAGCTTATTTTCTCCTATTATTTCAGATTCATTGATACAAACCTGCACTCCGGACCGCACCAAGACAGGCATCCATGACAGTGGTGAGACAGTTATGCAATAGGTATGTCTCCCTGCATCGGATAAACTTCACTATCCACCAAAAACCCGCTGCTGCACCACACACACACATCAGAGTACTGGTTCCGCCCCGCAGTCACAACCTCGCCGATCCTCATCACAACCCTGCCCCACACCAAGGACCCTCCACTCACCTGCCACCACCTCACAGAAGACCACCAGACGACCACTCACTAAGAAAGTTTACCGGAGGGATGGATGCCACACCAGAAAGAGAACCCAAAAAACCCAGGGAACCAGACTCCACCCTGAGTCTTCCACACAAAAAACCCAGGGAACCAGACTCCACCCTGAGTCTTCCACACAAAAAACCCAGGGAACCAGACTCCACCCTGAGTCTTCCACACAAAAAAACCCAGGGAACCAGACTCCACCCTGAGTCTTCCACACAAAAAACCCAGGGAACCAGACTCCACCCTGAGTCTTCCACACAAAAAACCCAGGGAACCAGACTCCACCCTGAGTCTTCCACACAAAAAACCCAGGGAACCAGACTCCACCCTGAGTCCTCCACACAAAAAGGTACAACATAAGAGTTTGTCAAGCGTTGGAGGAAGCTGTGTGGATGAGCTGATGTCCTGCACAGTCACAGCCTATGCGGAGGAGGACCATTCAGACGCCCCACCGGGTACTGACATGTCTGTGAAGGGTGTGTTTGTATCTGAAGGTGGAACCAGGCAAGGAACAGTTGATTCCTGAGAGAAGTGTGACTGGTAACTTTGAATCTGAAGATGGAAAAGTCAGTGAGGAATTAGTTCTTGATAGATCGATGCCAGGAGCTACCTCTGAAGGAGAAAAAATATGTTTGGAGCCTCAGACTGAAGACGAAACACTTGAGAATAAATTTGCACTCGAGGGAGAAACAACAGATACAAAACTTACGTACGAAGGAAAAACAGCGACGGAATTTGCCTCTGTGAACACGACAGATATGAAGACAGATGCAGAATTGACCCTTAAAGATGAAACAGATAAGGAAGACCAGAACAACCTCCAAGTGAACAAAGACCCGATCAGCCCCTCAGACACAGCCATGATCACCCTCAGTGCCTTAGAGAGTCACAACACAGTAGCATCAGGCGGCGTGGCACCCTCTCTGCCCTCACACCCCGACGTGAAGAAAGAGGAGCCAGAGGAACCCAGAGGAACACCCAGCACTGAGGAGGAAGGTGGAGAGCCTCAGGGAAAGAAGAAGAATATACACAAGCACAGTAAAAGCCAGACACCTTCGTCTAAAAAGAAGAATGTACGTCCCAATTATTTTGTTGGCGTCCAGATCTCCAATCCTGAGGTGAGTCTGGCCAGTGTGCATCTTTGTGTCAGAGTGCTCAGACATGGGCAGGATTATGATTATTAATAAAAAAAATCATAATCAAAGGCTGTGATTACATAATCCTAATCAAATCATAATCAAAAGTTAAGCAACAGGTATAATCATAATCAATTCATAATCAAATATGAAGCTGCAGCTTTAATCATAATCAAATCATAATCATATTTTTCTTAATAATAATCAATGATTAAAATGTGATTATTGTGATTATTTCATTGTATTTTCCATGTAGCAATTCTATTTCTCCTAAATAAATTAGCCAATTTCACATATATGTTCCAGGTCCAAGCATGTTTGCAAAGCATGACACTAACTAAAGGCATTTTCTGCGGGGGAGCAAGAAAAATGTCGCTTGCAAGCGGTCACTTTTCTCTTGCTGTACCCCGCAGAAAACGTCGACCGTCGCTTGCTCCATGAGAGGGCGACGCGGCGGCTGAGATGTAAGCAAAACAAAGATCAAATGACTATTTTGACCCTCCAGATATTTTTCACACCGGGACGTATCCTATACCGTCATAGTCAGAAAAGTGTGCAGATTCAGGAAACGTGCTTAGAAATTTGACCTTACCAAAAAAATGACCTTAATAATAATACATTACTGTGTACAAATAATCACAATAAATGTGATTATAATCTAATCACAATCAAGCAATAATAGAAAAAATCTAATCATAATCAAAAATACATACAGCGAAAAATCATCATCCAATCATAATCATAAAAAGGAAAAAACCAGTAATCATAATCTAATCATAATCAAAAATTATTCCGGATGATAATCAAAATCAAATCATAATCATTTTTTATAATCCTGCCCATGTCTGGCGGTGCTTCTGTTAATGGTGCTCTTGCTTCATTACAACTTTTATCATGTGTTAATGGTGCTCTTGATTCATTACAACTTTTATCATGTGTTAATGGTGCTCTGGCTTCATAACAACTTTTATCATGTGTATATTTTGCTCTTGCTTCATAACAACTTTTATCATGTGTATATTTTGCTCTTGCTTCATAACAACTTTTATCATGTGTATATTTTGCTCTTGCTTCATTACAACTTTTATCATGTGTATATTTTGCTCTTGCTTCATAACAACTTTTATCATGTGTATATTTTGCTCTTGCTTCATAACAACTTTTATCATGTGTTAATTGCTCTGCTTCATTACAACTTTTATCATGTGTAATGTGCTCTTGCTTCATTACAACTTTTATCATGTGTTAATGGTGCTCTTGCTTCATTACAACTTTTATCATGTGTTAATGGTGCTCTGGCTTCATTACAACTTTTATCATGTGTTAATGGTGCTCTTGCTTCATTACAACTTTTATCATGTGTTAATGGTGCTCTGGCTTCATTACAACTTTTATCATGTGTAATGGTGCTCTTGCTTCATTACAACTTTTATCATGTGTAATGGTGCTCTTGCTTCATTACAACTTTTATCATGTGTTAATGGTGCTCTGGCTTCATTACAACTTTTATCATGTGTTAATGGTGCTCTTGCTTCATTACAACTTTTATCATGTGTTAATGGTGCTCTGGCTTCATTACAACTTTTATCATGTGTTAATGGTGCTCTGGCTTCATTACAACTTTTATCATGTGTTAATGGTGCTCTGGCTTCATTACAACTTTTATCATGTGTTAATGGTGCTCTGGCTTCATTACAACTTTTATCATGTGTTAATGGTGCTCTGGCTTCATTACAACTTTTATCATGTGTTAATGGTGCTCTGGCTTCATTACAACTTTTATCATGTGTATATTTTGCTCTGATTCATAATGCTACTATTTACATTGCTGTGTATTTGTTTCCTGCTATATGTTCCCCTGTTTAGTCGTGTGTACCATGTTTAATAAGTTTTGTTTCTTTATCTTTACCACTCAAGCTTGTGGAGATAGCCATCCAAATGCATCTTCCTAACAGGTATACTAACCTATTTTCTGTAGATGTCAAGCCGGGATGCTCTTTTGAAAACTCACATGTATAACATTTCCCTATTATCCTGCCGCAATTTTATATTATTTCACCTTTTTGAAGTGACCATAAAGTAGATTTTAAGAAAACTCATCATGTGCTTTTGAAGTTAAACCATTTATCATTCATCAACCTTTATAGTGGCATCATTTCTTCTTCTTGGTTTGCATTATTTTAGCATCAAATTTAAAAGAAGAAAACAATCTAAATCAATTCTAAACTAAAGGATGGGTAGACTACAATCTATCTACAATCCACTACTAAACTAAAATCTAAATAAAGGAGAGGTAGGAAAAGATCTTATTGCTAGTAACCAGGGTAGAACAAGTAGTAACGGATGCAAGCTGGAAAAGCGTAGATTTAAAAAAGAAATGGGGAAAAACTTGTTCACAAATAGGGTGGTAAATGATTGGAATAGACTCAGTAGACAGGTAGTTAGTGCAGAGTCATTAAAAAGCTTTAAAGGGAGGCTAAATAAATTCATGGATGGGGATGAAAGGTGGATGTAAGTAGTGTTAAGTAACAGGAACTACCTCGTGTAGGTCTCACGGCCTCTTGTAGCTTCCTTATTTTCTTGTGTTCTTATGTTCTAAAGAAGAAAACTCTTGATCAGATTCATCAAGGCCTCCTGAAGGTGCAGGAGGACTTGGTGGCCTGGGAGGAGTCGCTGGACAAGACAGTGGTGGATGTGGCAACCTCGCACCTCACCCTCCTAGTGGCCCACCTCGACACCGAGGAATCCATAGCCGTGTGAGTGGCTCGCTGCGGAGGCTTACAAGTATCAACACCTTGAGACCTAGAACATAATTTCCATTGTAATTTGGGTACCATTAGACGATTTTTTGTGAATGTAAGCAATAATTTATAGATATGACCTGTTTAGTATCCTTGTCCACTAACTTATTTGGTATATTCAGTTAATTTTCGTAATTTTATGGCTCAAAAACATACAATTTTGATGGCAAAGGAAAGATCTGGGTCTCAAGGGGTTAATAAATGTTATAACTCCATTTTAACCTATGTTCTATTTCAGTAAGTTTGAGTGTTAGTTGTGGGAGTGGCTTCAAGTATTAACCCCTTCGTTAAACACTTCATTTTTTCTCCGGTGTGGCCTGATTGGAAGTGACATTTTCCCTTCCCTCACAGTTACAGAGCCATTTGGTATGTCTTCTGAACCCCTTCACGCCCTGATATTTTCTTTGCTATAAAAATTTGTCTGTTGTCGAGCTATAAAATTACGAAAAGTAACTGAATATACCAAATTAGTTAGTCGACAATGATACTAAACGGGTCATATCTATAAAATATTGCTTATATTCATTAATCATCGTCTAATGGTACCCAAATTACAATGGATATTACGTTCTGGGTCTCAAGGCATTGATAGATGTCATAACTTCATATCAATCTGTGTTCTATTTCAGTAAGTTTCAGTGAATGTTAGTAGTGGGTTATGATACATTTCAGTAAGTTTCAGTGAATGTTAGTAGTGGGTTATGATACATTTCAGTAAGTTTCAGTGAATGTTAGTAGTGGGTTATGATACATTTCAGTAAGTTTCAGTGAATGTTAGTAGTGGGTTATGATACATTTCAGTAAGTTTCAGTGAATGTTAGTAGTGGGTTATGATACATTTCAGTAAGTTTCAGTGAATGCTAGTAGTGGGTTATGAATCAACATTGTACAGTTACAGCAAAGCCCGTCACTGTGTTGTGTTTCCTACAAGTAACACACAGATAACTTATGATACATTTCAGTAAGTTGTAGTGAATGTTAGTAGTGGGTTATGATACATTTCAGTAAGTTTCAAAGAGTCTCTTAAGCTATAATGTGTCAGTAAGTTACAGTAAGAAATGTTGAATAGTTTTAGTTTATATGAAATTCTGCATCTCATTCCTTGTCCATCCATCTCTATTCTTTGCATTCTCTTTATCCCTTTTGTTCTTGCTTATTTTTCAGTTGTCATTACATGTGTTTCAAAGAGGGCCAGTTGGCTTTAACAAGATTAGATCCTACCGTAGATAACACTAAAGTCGCCAGGACAACTTTTCTTTCTATTTACAGACGTCTGGTGGCTTTAATACTTACATCTCTACATCCATGATTTCAGGAAAGTTAGAAGGGCCTATCTGGAGATTTTGTGTCATATTGTGGCTATAAATGAACAAATTACAAAAATATCACCCGAGTGGCGACCTACACGAAGATCGCCAGTTAGAGTTTATGTTCCGAGTGTCCTCCCACCGCCGTCGTCGTCACCCGAAAAAACAAACGAGTAGCGAAATTTGAAACCGTATATACTTGCAGCTACCAAGCATAAAACAATGCTAAAACAGAGTAGATTATACAGTCATGATATAAACTACTGTGTATCATCTTCAGTGGCACATACAAATCAGTAGTGATGCTATAATTCGTAATATTTGGCGGCTGGAGACATTAGTGCAGGTGGCGACTATAGTGTTATCTACGGTAGAGTAGCAGCCAGATTTGTAATGTTGTCGGAAGTGTCGCTTAGTTAAATTACAGTGATTATTACAGTAAAACCTCATATTCGGACTAATTGGGCCAAGGAGTGGTCCGAGTAATGCAAGGATCCGAATAATGGGGGGATTATATATGGGAGGATATGTAAAAAAAAAAAAAAAAAAAAAATATATATAGGTGAATATAGGGTATAGCTAGGAAATTTCGACCCCTTAAAAAAAAGAAAAAAAAAAGGGGGGGGGTTCCAAATCAAGTCAAAATCCAAATAATGAGGATCTGAATACGAGAGGTTTTACTGTACAGGGAGGTCCCGAAGATACGAGCAGTTAGGTTCCACCTGGCATACTCGTAAAGCGAAATCTCGTATAACGAAACACATAACTAATGGTAAAATATAGGTTTGGTTCCAGGACCCCATCAATAAAAATAAAAAAAACGTGTTTTTCAAGCCAAAATAAACTATAGCAAACACAACAAACACACAGCGTCTATATTACCCACACTGTACTACCTATTCTGTAGAAAAAGCATTCTGAATGAGAAAATAGCACACAAAATAACATAACTGCACATTAATTAAACATAAAACATGCATAACAAGCAAAAAAGACGTTGTAATGTAGGGGACGCCGCTGATACAAGAGAAGGTAGTGTAGCGGTCCCAAGGTTGGGGCCGCACACCTGCTAATTACCCCTAAAGGTCAGGCCACGCCATATGCTTAATTACCCTTCAGGTCACGCCTTGCTAGGGGTGACCTGACTACGGTCCCAAGGTTGGGGCCGCATACCTGTTAATTACCCCTAAATGTCAGGCCGCGCCATATGCTTAATTACCCTTCAGGTCACGGCTTGCTAGGGGTGACCTCACTGGGGTCAACCAAATCCCCCTTTGTCCAGCCCGGGAGTGGTAGGACGCGCATTTTGAACTTGATAATTTTACTCACCCCAGTTTGAATGTCGTATCATTGGATTTTCGATCTCGTATATTGAACATAGACCCTAATTTACACCTCTCGTATAATCGGAGTCTCGTATACCGAATGCTCGTATAACGGGACCTCCCTGTATTAGTGAGTTAAGGATTGGTGGGACATGACAGCCTGAATGAGCCTTGTTTTGAATTAGAGGGACAACTCTGACAACAAAGCCGGGCAGGTGCTTGTTGTCCATGGCAGGCAATCCACCGCAGCGCAAAACTGGGCTTGCCTGTCAGGAAGGGCATCCGCGGCGTAAAACTCTTGCCGCAAATTTAAATGATGAACGCCGACAATAGGAAGCGTATCATCGACCGTCTAACCTCATCAGACACTACGGGAAAATCTGACGTTAACGCTTGAGGCCCAGAACGTAATTTCCATTGTACATTGACTACCATAACACGATTTTCAGTGAATATAAGCAATATTTTATAGATATGACCTGTTTAGTATCCTTGTCCACTAACTAATTTGGCATATTATGTTAATTTTCGTAATTTTATGGCTAACAACAGACGATTTTATATATTAATGGAAAGATCTGGGCGTGAAGGTGTTCCACAGAAAGATGATGATGATGATGTAAGCCTTGCATGAGTTGCAATGAGTAAGGCTGAGCACCAGTGAGTGTTTGCCAGTGTATCAACATTGTACAGTTACAGCAAAGCCCGTCACTGTGTTGTGTTTCCTACAAGTAACACACAGATAACAAATTGTTTCAGTTAACATGATGCAACTGTTTGTCCACCAGTGCCAGTGCCGCCCTAGATGAGAGTGCCACCAGGCTGAGGGACGCCGTGAGTGCCAGCCCCATTGACCTGACCTTTGCTGGGGTCGGCCACTTCTCCAATCAGGTCAGGGGTTAGGAGGCTCAAAAGGGGTGATTGGCCTCCTCTTGCATTGAATATAGGAGTATTCCCATGGGTGGTGTTTGGTGGTGTTAGTAGTAGCAGTGGTGGTGGGAGTATTGGCAGAAGTAGCAGTGGTAGAGTTGCCATCTGTCTGATTTTTGGTAGTAGTAGTACAGGTTGAAGTTCCCAAACTCGGCAACCTCGGGACCAGCGCCGAGCAGAGTAATGGAATTTTCCGACTTTTAGAACGTAGATATATTAAGGGGGAAAAAAGCATGAAAATCACATTAAAAAAATCACAGGAAAAAATTATTTGGATTCTAATACGGTATATAATACGTACTGAGATAGAGGAAGAAGGAGAATATGTATAAATATAAATCATGTTCTACATACCAATCTACAGACCTGTATAAGTACACAAAATAACAGTGTACACAACTCTACAGTCACAACACCACTGAACAATAACAACAAACCAAGCGGCCTAGTGTGGTGGCACCTAGCGGCCAACCCGGCAACTACGCGCTGGGTTTTGGGTGTTCTGCCGTGTTTTGGAAAATCCGGAACCATAGTCGAGTTTTGGGTGTTGCAGAGTCTTGGGATGCCGAGTTTGGGAACTTCAACCTGTAGTAGAAATAATAGAAGTACATAAGAACATAAGAAAATAAGGAAGCTACAAGAGGCCACGAGACCTACACGAGGTAGTTCCTGTGTAGTTCCAAGTATAGTAGTAGTAGTAGTAGTAGTAGTAGTAGTTGTTAGGGAGGTGGCACTAACACAGCAGTTGACCCACATAAAATACCAAATACAATAAATAATTCTAAACATACATCAGAAACATACTGAGATGTTTTATGACACGTGATCAAAGTGTTGTTGTTGCAAGTACAGGGAGGTCCCGAAGATACGAGCAGTTAGGTTCCACCTGGCATACTCGTAAAGCGAAATCTGGTATAACGAAACACATAACTAATGGTAAAATGTTGGTTTGGTTCCAGGACCCCATCAATTTAAAAAAAAAAAAAAAAAAAAAAAAGACATGTTTTTCAAGCTAAGATAAACTATAGCAAACACAACAAGCACACAGCATCTATATTACCCACACTGTACTACCTATTCTGTAGAAAAAGCATTCTGAAAGAGAAAATAGCACACAAAATAACATAACTGCACATTAATTAAACATAAAACATGCATAACAAGCAAAAAAGACGTTGTACTGTAGGGGACGCCGCGTGATACAAGAGAAGGTAGTGTAGCGGGCCCAAGGTTGGGGCCGCACACCTGCTAATTACCCCCTTAAGGTCAGGCCGCGCCATATGCTTAATTACCCTTCAGGTCACGCCTTGCTAGGGGTGACCTGACTGCGGTCCCAAGGTTGGGGTCGCACATCTGCTAATTACCCCTAAATGTCAGGCAGCGCCATATGCTTAATTACCCTTCAGGTCACGGCTTGCTAGGGGTGACCTCACTGGGGTCAACCAAATCCCCCTTTGTCCAGCCCGGGAGTGGTAGGGCGCGCATTTTGAACTTGATAATTTTACTCACCCCAGTTTGAATGTCGTATCATTGGATTTTCGATCTCGTATATTGAAAATAGACCCTAATTTACACATCTCGTATCATCGGATTCTCGTATACCGAATGCTCGTATAACGGGACCTCCCTGTACTACATTCACTGAAGGCAAAGTGTGAAGAGGTCAGTTTTTTTATCACTACAGGTATTAAGTCGGGAAACAAGCCTCCTTTCTTCCTTTTTATTCCTTTGAGTATTATTGTAGCCATCGACTCTTCTCATTCATGTATAGAAATGTACCTTTGAGTATTATAGTAGCCATCGACTCATCTCATTCATGTATAAAAATGTACCTTTTAGTATTATTGTAGCCATCGACTCATCCATAGACCACTGTATACCTGGACTGCACACGCGACAATGTTTTGAATTGCGGGGCTGCATAGGGGCCTGCGGGGCGCCCGACAAAGAGATATAGTGGTCTATGGACTATCATATAGACTGGTTTATCAGTATATATGATATAATGTAATCTTCATAAATGTTTGTTCTATAATATTATCAAATAAAAAACAGTAAAACACGCTAAAGAAATGCCATTACGAGACTATGAAGAAATATGCATGAGCTTAATATTCACTTCAACTCTTCGCCATTTAAAACTTTGCAAGTCAACTTTTATCATGAAGGGTATCAATAGAAGCACAATTTTATTAGCTTTCCATTGCTATATTTTGTTATCTGATAAATGAATTAAAACCATGCATAAATTAGCATTAAATAAATAAATACAATCATCAATCGGGTAATTTTCCCGATTGATGATGTTATTTATTTACTTATATATTTCGTTTTCTGATAAATGAATTAGTACCATGTATAAATTAGCGTTGACTAAATAAATAACCTCATCAATCGGGAAAATTACCCGATTGATGATTTTATTGATTTATTTAACGCTAATTTATGCATGGTACTAATTCATTTATCAGATAACGAAATATAGCAATGAAAAGCTAATAAAATTGTGCTTCTATTGATACCCTTCATGATAAAAGTTGACTCGCAAAGTTTTAAATGGTGAAGAGTTGAAGTGAATATTAAGTTCATGCATATTTCTTCAGTCTCGTAATGGCATTTCTTTAGCGTGTTTTACTGTTTTTTATTTGATAATATTATAGAAGAAACATTTACGAAGATTACAGTATATCATATATACTGATAAGCCAGTCTATATGATCCGTATATATATAAATATATATGAATCCGAGCAGCCCTCCGACTTCAGGCCCTTGTGCGACAGGCTGATATTCCGTGCGCAGTCCAGGTATACAGTGGTCTATGACTCATCTCATTCATGTATAAAAATGTACCTTTGAGTATTATAGTAGCCATTGACTCTTCTCATTCATGTATAAAAATGTAGCTCCATGACAACCCTACAGGTGGTGTTTGCCCAAGTGGTGAAGGATGAGCACCAGAGTCGGTTCCTTGCCATGGCAGAGTGTGTGCGGCAAGTGTTTGGTGAGCGTGGGGTGTGCATGCCAGACACCCGGCCCCTGCACCTGCACCTCACCATTGCCAAGCTGTCCAAGGCACCGCGCACCAGAGGCAAGGTGTGTGGGGGTGGGTTTGGGTTTACTTAGTTGTAACATGCTGGAAAAGAGATTGGTACTGTCCCATCTCTAAAAGTACTATTTTATATTTTTTCGGAACCCGTCATTGCTCCGTGCACTGCAGTCAAGTCTCTGTTTTCTCTTCTTTCCTTCAATAATGGCAATCTTTATATTCTCCTTAGATTCTCTCAACCTTCTTTGTGTCTTTCTTCATGTATTCATCTAGTTGTGATTTACAGGAAAAGATCTGAGCTTATACTGTCCCGTCTCTAAAAGTACAGTAAAACCTCTCATATTCGGACTAATTGGGCCAAGGAGTGGTCTGAATAATGCAAGGATCCGAATAATGGGGGTATATGTAAAAAAAAAAAAAAAAATTCTAGGTGTATATATATATAGCTAGGAAATTTCGACCCCCCCCAAAAAAAAAAATAATAATTAGGTGTATATATATATACACAGCACGCCAAAGTATTGTTCGCGACATCATAACACAGTGCTTCCATACGGGAATTCAGAAAATGTACTCTATGGCAGCCTACTGACTTCCGAGAGAGATATCTTACATATGGCAGCTTGTTTAAGGCACGGGCAGTCCATCAAGACCGTTGAGGAATGTTCAGATGCCACTTGTCAATTATAGACGAAGCATTTTAAAAAGTATCGCCTTCCTTCCCGCGAGTAATTTGAACAGACGCGCATTGGTATGTCTATCATTATTTTCATAATGGGTGGCAAGAAAGACCTAACAAAGGAGCAAATTAAAGTTATTGTATCTCTACACAAGGCAGAGAGGCCACATGAAGAAATATCAAGGATTGTGGATGTTACGAGGAAATTTGTGCATAAGTGGGTGGAGAGTTTCACGGTGGGTTGCACCGTCCCGACAGCCGCGACACCAGAACATTATAAATGGCCAGGGTGAGGATGTAAAAGTCATATTGCAATATTTTTCTTGCTCTTAATTGAGGATGGGCATCCACTTGACGTTTCATGACATTTAGGGTGCTTGCTGATGTTTTACATCCTCACCCTGGCCACTTATAATGTTCTGGTGTCGCGGCTGTCGCGACGGTGCAACCCACCGTCAAACTTTCCACCCACTTATGCACAAATTTCCTCGTAACATCCACAATCCTTGATATTTCTTCCACTGGCCTCTCTGCCTTGTGTAGAGATACATAACTTTAATTTGCTCCTTTGTTAGGCCTTTCTTGCCACTCATGAAAATAATTATAGTTATACCAATGCGCGTCTGTTCAAATTACTCGCGGGAAGGAAGGCGATACTTTTTTAAACGCTTCGTCTATAATTGACAAGTGGCATCTGAACATTCCTCAACGGTCTTGATGGACTGCCCGTGCCTTAAACAAGCTGCCATATGTAAGATATCTCTCTCGGAAGTCAGTAGGCTGCCATAGAGTACATTTTCTGAATTCCCGTATGGAAGCGCTGTGTTATGATGTCGCGAACAATACTTTGGCGCGCTGTGTAGCTAGGAAATTTCGACCTCTAAAAAAAAAAAAAAAAAAAAATAATAATAATAAAAAAATAAAAAAACAGATTTATATATACAAAAGAGGAGGTCCGAATAATGAGGGTCCGAATAAGAGAGGTTTTACTGTACTATTATCCAGCTTGGCTTTGAAGGCGTGACTATTCATGGCGTGTACCACCTCCTTATCCAGGTTATGCCACTGTTTATGATCACAATGGATCTGTATGGGAAGCTATACTTCTTGATATATGTCTGACATGGGGTCCTCTTCAACTTCTTCCCATGACCTCTCGTATCTCTCATCCCACAAAAAACAAATAATCTGTCATAATTTTTCAGTTCCTTGGAAACATTGAACACATTAATCAGATCACCTCTTTCCCTTCTTCTCTCCAGGGTTGGTAGATTTATACTTGACAGTCTTTCCTCGTATGATAATTTTTTCAGACTTTGGACCCTCTGCGTTGCCGCCCTCTGTATTCTTTCAATCTTTCTTATATCTTCCTTTCTATGCAGTGACCAAACCACTGCTGCATTTTCCAGCCTCGGTCGAATCAATATACAATCAGCTTTTTCATCATTTCCTTAGCCAAATATGCAAATGCCATTCTTATATTCCTTAAGAGGTTATATGTCTCTCCTGTGATCTTGTTTATGTGCCTTTCTGGTGTGTGTGTGTGTGCGTGTGTGTGTGTTTTATTGTGTTGATTAATTGTTGGCGGTAACTCTTAACTACAATCCACATTTGTCCACGTTCACGTTAGCTAAATTGAACCACAGTGACAAGTGAAGCCAGTAAGTTTTGTTTTTTTGGAAGTTTCTCCAGCACCGCAGCACCAGAGGAACGTTGCTTCCACTTAGCCTTGTAGATGCACCCTTGTGTGACGCTTGTAAGAACATAAGGAAGCTACAAGAGGCCGTGAGACCTACACGTGGTAGTTCCTGTTACTTAACACTACCTACATCCACCTTTCATCCCCATCCATGAAATTGTCTAGCCTCCTTTTAAAACTCTCTACTGACTGTGCACTAACTACATGACTTGAGTCCATTCCAATCATCTACCACCCTATTTTATGCCTACCCATCCGTCATTTGTATGCAGTCACAGCCACCCGCTCCCATGCCTCATCCAAGAGTGACACTGCCTGCGGACTGAGTGGCTGTCGTGATGGTGATGAAAGCATCTTAATCATTCACCCTCTACCATAATAGTGTGCCGAGCCATGAGTCTGTTATTGATGTACTGATGGGGGTAAATTGTGTGGTTGCCCCATCCATACCTGCCACCAAAACCAAGCTTGCACTTACAATTGTTATTATTATCATTATTCTTATTATCACCAGTAGTTGTAGTACATAGTAGAAATTATAATAATGACTCTTGATTATTATGCTTATTGTTATGTCCCGTTCCTCACCGTTTCACTCTTTCTCTAACACTTATACAGGGAGGTCCCGTTATACGAGCATTCGGTATATGAGAATCCGATGATACGAGATGTGTAAATTAAAGTCTATTTTCAATATACGAGATCAAAAATCCAATGATACGACATTCAAACTGGGGTGTGTAAAATTATCTCAAGTTCAAAATGCGTGCCCTACCACTCCCGGGCTGGACAAAGGGGGATTTGGTTGACCCCAGTGAGGTCACCCCTAGCAAGCCGTGACCTGAAGGGTAATTAAGCATATGGCGCTGCCTGACATTTAGGGGTAATTAGCAGATGTGCGGCCCCAACCTTGGGACCGCAGTCACGTCACCCCTAGCAAGGCGTGATCTGAAGGGTAATTAAGCATATGGCACGGCCTGACCTTTAGGGGTAATTAGCAGGTGTGCGGCCCCAACCTTGGGACCGCTACACTACACAGCGCGCCAAAGCATTGTTCGCGACATCATAACACAGCGCTTCCATACGGGAATTCAGAAAATTTACTCTATGGCAGCCTACTGACTTCCGAGAGAGATATCTTACATATGGCAGCTTGTTTAAGGCACGGGCAGTCCATCAAGACCGTTGAGGAATGTTCAGATGCCACTTGTCAATTATAGACGAAGCATTTAAAAAAGTATCGCCTTCCTTCCTGCGAGTAATTTGAACAGACGCGCATTGGTATAAATATCATTATTTGCATAATGAGTGGCAAGAAAGACCTAACAAAGGAGCAAATTAAAGTTATTGTATCTCTACACAAGGCAGAGAGGCCACATGAAGAAATATCAAGGATTGTGGATGTTACGAGGAGATGTGTGCATAAGTGGGTGGAAAGTTTCGGGGTGGGTTGGCGGTGTCGCGGCAGCCGCGACACCAGAACATTATAAGTGGCCAGGGCGAGGATGTAAAAGTCATATCGCAATATTTTTCTTGCTCTTAATTGAGGATGGGCATCCACTTGACGTTTCATGACATTTAGGGTGCTTGCTGAGGTTTTACATCCTCGCCCTGGCCACTTATAATGTTCTGGTGTCGCGGCTGCCGCGACACCGCCAACCCACCCCGAAACTTTCCACCCACTTATGCACACATCTCCTCGTAACATCCACAATCCTTGATATTTCTTCATGTGGCCTCTCTGCCTTGTGTAGAGATACAATAACTTTAATTTGCTCCTTTGTTAGGTCTTTCTTGCCACTCATTATGCAAATAATGATATTTATACCAATGCAAGTCTGTTCAAATTACTCGCGGGAAGGAAGGCGATACTTTTTTAAATGCTTCGTCTATAATTGACAAGTGGCATCTGAACATTCCTCAACGGTCTTGATGGACTGCCCGTGCCTTAAACAAGCTGCCTTTGTAAGATATCTCTCTCGGAAGTCAGTAGGCTGCCATAGAGTAAATTTTCTGAATTCCCGTATGGAAGCACTGTGTTATGATGTCGCGAACAATGCTTTGGCGCGCTGTGTACCTTCTCTTGTATCACGCGGCGTCCCCTACATTACAACATATTTTTTGCTTGTTATGCATGTTTTATGTTTAATTAATGTGCAGTTATGTTATTTTGTGTGCTATTTTCTCTTTCAGAATGCTTTTTCTACAAAATAGGTAGTACAGTGTGGGTAATATAGACGCTGTGTGTTTGTTGTGTTTGCTATAGTTTATTTTAGCTTGAAAACATGTCTTTTTTTTTTCTTTTTTTTTAAATTGATGGGGTCCTGGAACCAAACCTATATTTTACCATTAGTTATGTGTTTCGTCATACGAGATTTCGCTTTACAAGTATGCCAGGTGGAACCTAACTGCTCGTATCTTCGGGACCTCCCTGTATATGCCTTCCCATAGTGCTATAATCCCTGATGTCTGGCACATTTCCCATGTTGACACTTCAATCAATCTTCTTTCTATTTAACATCAGATTTTCCTATAATATCTTTAGAGGTTAGATGCTTCAAACAATCGCTATCTCTTCATTGCTGCCAGAACCTCTTCAACACACTGGCTGCCTCAATGTCTTCCTTGGCCTGCCCGGTGGACGGCGACCTGGCACTTCCACTCCAACAGCTCTCCCCAATGCCTCACCACCTTCTCTCCTCTTCACGTGCCCAAACCACCTCCATCGCCTCACTCTCTAAACTTTATTGTTATTGAGTATATTCTTTCTCTTCTTCATCATCATCTTCAACCTCTTGTTTTCCACTTCTAACGGTAAAAAAAGAGAGATTACAGCAGAACAGCAACACTAGCAGAACAGCAACACTAGCAGAACATAACAGCAGAACAAGAACATAAGAAAATAAGGAAGCTACAAGAGGCCGCGAGGCCTACACATGGTAGTTCCTGTCGCCTAACACTACCTACATCCACCTTTCATCCCCATCCATGAACCTATCCAGCTCCCCTTTAAAGCTCCCCAATGACTCCGCACTAACTACCTGTCTACTGAGACCATTCCATTCATTCACCACCCTATTTGTGAGCCAGTTTTTCCCTATTTTTTTTAAATCTACGCTTTTCCAGCTTAAATCCGTTACTTCTTCTTCTACCCTGGTTGGCTGTAAGAACTGTTCCTACCTCTCCTTTATTAAATCCCTTTATCCACTTAAAAACTTCTATCAGATCGCCCCTTACTCTGCATCTCTCGAGTGAGTGTAACTTTAATAGCTCCAATCTCTTCTCATAACTAAAGTTACGCATCCCTTGTATCATTTTGGTCATCCTTCTCTGCACTGTTTCTAACAAGGCTATATCCATCCTGTAATACGGAGACAAAAACTGAACCGCATAGTCTAGGTGAGGCCTGACTAGAGCCAGATAAAGCTTTAGAATAACTTCCGCACTTCTACTTTTAACACTTCTGGTAATGAATCCTAATACTCTATTAGCTCTATTTCTTGCCTCAAAACTTTGTTTCCTAGGTCGGAGGTCTGGGCTCACCCTCACTCCAAGATCTTTTTCACCTTCTGATCTTTTCAGCGATACATTGCTTATGGTGTATCTATTACCAGGGTTTTTTCTACCAACATTCATAACGCTACACTTATCAATATTAGATTCCATCTGCCATCTGACTGCCCACTCGTTAAGTTTATCTAAGTCTCCCTGCAATATGTTTACATCAGACCGTGATCCAATAATCCTACCTACCTTAGTATCATCAGCAAACTTGCTGATATCACTGCTAATCCCATTAGTCAAGTCGTTGATGTAAATCAAAAATAGTAATGGACCCAAAACAGACCCTTGTGGAACTCCACTTGTCACTTGGGCCCATTCAGATTTAGAACCATTAATTGTAACCCTTTGTTGCCTATCACTTAGCCAAGCTCTGATCCAATGAAGAACCTTCCCATCTATACCATGAGCCCTAACCTTATTTAAGAGTCGCTCGTGTGGTACTTTGTCAAATGCCTTACTAAAGTCCAGATATATTATATCATAATCCTTATCATTATCTGCCGTCTCATAAACTTTCCTATAAAAACTCAATAAATTGGTGAGACATGACCTACCCTTGGTGAATCCATGTTGTGAATCATTGATCAAACTATGTTTATCTAAGTGCTCTCTAATGTTTTTTGCAATAATAGATTCCAATAATTTACCTACCACTGATGTTAGACTTACGGGTCGATAATTTGACTTTAGTCCTCTGTCTCCCTTCTTAAATATGGGAACAACATTTCCTTTCCTCCACAATAATGGCACATCGCCTATCTCAACAGATTTCCTAAAAATGTGCACTAACGACTCACTAACAACCTCCTTGCATTCCTTTAATACCCTGGGATACACTTCATCTGGTCCTGGCGATTTAAAATTCTTCATTTTATCTATACCCTCCTCCACCATTTCCCCAGTTATCACAATATCTTTGAGTTTCTCCTCATCGCTTCCTTTTAACATCTGTTCACTTTCAGGTATTGTCTGTGTATCTTCCTGAGTAAAAACCCTTAAGAAATAATCATTTAAATTTTTACACATATCCTCATCCGTATTTAAGACCTCACCCTGCTATAATCTTAACGGCCCCACTAATTCCCTTGTCTTCATTTTATATACCTGATAAAACCACTTGGGGTCGCTTTTTGCCTGTCCTGCGATCTTAATCTCATAATTGTTCTTAGCTACTCTCGTTAATCTCTTCACTGTCCTCGCCATCACGTTATACTGTTCTTTGCTCACCTGTCCAGCCTTAAACTTTAAGTACATGTTTCTTTTTACTCCAATGTTGTGTTTATACTAGTGGTCATCCATTTCGGGTCACTCTTCCTTGATCTTATCTCCCTATTAGAATTTTTTTTCTTTCTGTCCCTCAATTAAATTCCTTACAAATAATGTATAATCCTGATCTGCCCCGACCTCACTACCAGCAACACTAGCAGAACATAACAGCAGAACAACAACACTAGCAGAACAGTCAGTAACGCCACAAGGCCCTTCCAGCACCCTGCCGTGAAGAAGATTGACCCTTGTAGCTACAGGCAGCACCTTGACCTACACTTTGGCAGCCAGACAGTGAGCGGCCTGCAGCTCCTCGCCATGAACAAGAACAAGGATGAACACAGATACTACCACAAGGAAAAAGAAGTTGCATTTGGTAAGCTTTGAATATCCTGCAGTGGGTAGGTCTTGCAATTTTGTGTGGATTTGTTAGGGGCACAGAATCACTTACAGCATCAGGGCCCAATGGTGTGCCTACCTGTAGTGCATGCGTGTGTGTGTGTGTACATGATTATATTGCTACGGGACATGAGTTATACTTTTGGTGTCTTTTCTTCGTATCTGGCTCGATCGATCTTAGATTTAAATTTAAACTCGTGAATACTCTTGCCATTTAATATGTCGTCATGCTGGTCATTCCACATATCAATACACCAATAAGGAAAACTGCCCTGCCTAATATCCTTCTAATATAACGTAATAACCTTTCTTCCTTTTCAGCTTCTTTCAGTGTCCTTTTTGAGTTTCCTTTGTCCCGTAAACATGTCTTTGTTGTCAAGTCTCTCAAGTCCCGTCATCACTCTGTACACTGCTCTCAAGTCCCGTCATCACTCTGTACACTGCTCTCAAGTCCCGTCATCACTCTGTACACTGCTCTCAAGTCCCGTCATCACTCTGTACACTGCTCTCAAGTCCCGTCATCACTCTGTACACTGCTCTCATGTCCCGTCATCACTCTGTACACTGCTCTCAAGTCCCGTCATCACTCTGTACACTGCTCTCATGTCCCGTCATCACTCTGTACACTGCTATCAAGTCCCGTCATCACTCTGTACACTGCTCTCAAGTCCCGTCATCACTCTGTACACTGCTATCAAGTCCCGTCATCACTCTGTACACTGCTCTCAAGTCCCGTCATCACTCTGTACACTGCTCTCAAGTCCCGTCATCACTCTGTACACTGCTATCATGTCTCATTTCTCGCCTGTCTCCAGTGATGGTAGAGCTAATTTATCGAGCCTCTTCTCACGTGTCAAATCTGCTTGACTGGTAACAATTTCCATGGCTGCTTTTCATATTCTTTTGATCTTCTGTATGTCTGTCCTCACGTAGGCACACCACACCACCGCAGCATATTCCAAACTAGGGCGATCATGGCCACTACAGCCAAATTCCCAACATCCGACCTCCAAACATCCGACTTGTCCAAACAACCGACTTTTTTCACCACCACATTGTGTCTTGTTTTGGCCATTTATTTTACTTAGTTTTTTTTTTATAGTATTTAGAAAACATTGATTTGTGGCTTTATTTATGCATGAATTTTACTTTCGCGTCTACCACTGGATCGGCCTTCAAGAGCTGCATCTTTTATGTTCTATACCATTTTGTCCTTACGTTTATGGTTACTGTGATATCCGAACATCCGACTATTCCAATTATCCGACCTACCTTCAGTCCCCCCAAGGTCAGATAATTAATACTTAGCTGTACCACTTATGCCTTATTCTCTGTATTTCTAAATCTAATATTTTGTTTTTTTATTATGAAGTTCCATATTACACTTCTGACTTCATGTATTATAATCCTCCTACACCAATTTGCAATCTTCCTCTTTCTCTACATTCTTTTAAACCTCCGCATCAGCGCCAAATACACTCACCTATCTGTGTATGCCATCCGCCTTGTCATTACAGCTAAGTATTAATTATCCGACCTTGGGGGGACCGAAGGTAGGTCGGATAATTGGAATAGTCGGATGTTCGGATATCACAGTAACCATAAACGTAAGGACAAAATGGTATACAACATAAAAGATGCAGCTCTTGAAGGCCGATCCAGTAATAGACGCGAAAGTAAAATTCGTGCATAAATAAAGCCACACATCAATGTTTTCTAAAAACTTTAAAAAACGAAGTAAAATAAATGGCCAAAACAAGACACAGTGTGGTGGTGAAAAAAGTTGGTTGTTTGGACAAGTCGGATGTTTGGAGGTCGGATGTTGGGAATTTGGCTGTATGTGTAAAGCAGGAACATGACAGGTGCCAACACTGAGCCTTGGGCCACCAGGGTCAGGCTTAACACGCATCTTTACACTTCACACTTCTTCTTCACACTCTGATGTAATGCGGGAAAAGTACCGAGACGACCGCTGACCACCCGGATACATCAGTTTGGTCTAGTGGCACCGCGCCCGCCTGTGGTGGTGCCATGTCTAAGCCGTGCGGGCTCGAGTCCTGCCAAGATCAATATATAATAATAATGGGAAATAAGATTTATTCTCCAAATTGTGAGTGTCAGTGCCCTGTCAGTGCATCTGTGAAAAGATTCTCCTGACGGGATTCGTAAGGGATAATAAGTGGGCCAGGGTTTCCTCTAATCATGAGGGCTGCAGCTTCCCTTTGGCATCCCGTCAGGTGGCAAGGTTGGTAGAGACGTGAGTTCGCAATGTGCAGCGTCCCTGTGCATTCGGTCAGCGGTTCGAGTCCGCCTAGTTCGTGCTGACGTGGCGGCGCTTTGTATAGTCAATAACCTTGTAGTTGGTACTTGCAAAGTGTCTAGATAGGATGAAAATCTTATCTCATCTTATCCCCTTTGGCATCCCCTTCAGAATAACATCACAACCACAGAAATGAGAAGTGAAAATGGTTCAAGAAGTGGCCGTGTGTACACAGAGACATCCGGGCATTACAAGGACACATATTGACAGTCTTTAATCACAGTCCTCATTTGTCTCCCTTTTAAGAAGTCTTTCAGCCATCTCAAGACATTTCCACCAGTACAGTAATCTCTTGTGTGGTAGATACTTTTTCCATTTCTTTTTTAAATCCAAGGAAGCACAATCCACCCATCCAACTCTTTTTTGTACCACATCAACAACTCTGCAGTAGAAGCATGACAGATTAGCGACACAATAATTCGTGTCATCTACCATTCCACTTTCCGTTTTTTTCCATTCATCCTGTTAATCCTTTCCCGATGGTTATATAGAGAGGCAGGCTGGGGCGCCGCGGTAAACAGCAACGCGAGTGGTATAGCTTTATGTGTGTTCCTTTTTCTTCTATCATTCTTCCATCCAGTTAACTTTTTCTCTCTCATCCCTCTCTACAAACGTCAGTCAACGAAGAAACCGACCACTCACGTTGCTGTTTTCCGCGACGCCCCATCCTGCCTCCTGCGCCTTGCCGTACCTACTCCACCGCCGCCGCCACACCGGGAGAGCACAGAGAGAACGTCAGCGATACCTGGCTCCTCCCCTTGGCCGGTGCGGCGACGATAGCTGCCGGGGCGTTGATGCTGATGGTCGCTTTAGCCAGAGCTCAAGGGAACCAGTGAGAAGATGAACCATGATAGTGATGTCTCTTTGAGGGTTTTGGTGTTTTAGTGATAATTGATGATGATTGATGACGTTTTTTAGTTAAATAGTGATGTCTCTTGAGGGTTTTGATGTTTTAGTGATGATGATGATTGATAATTGATGATGATTGATGACGTTTTTTAGTTAAATAGTGATGTCTCGAGGGCTTTTGATGCCTACTGATCGTCATTTTTGTTCCTGATAGTTGCTCCTTTGTCTACTTAATTACAGTCGGCGCAAAAAAACTTAGGACGCCAAAAATCTTAGGGCGGGAATAACGTCCTTAGCTGTTTTGACAATTTCGGTAGGAGCGATTGAATTTATTTACTTATTTTGTATATCTGGCAGTGCGTTAGTGTGTCTGCTGTAGATTCCTCGCTGCTGCCCGCTCTATCTTCCAATGATGACTTGGAAGATACAGAGCGGGCAGCAGCGAGGAATCTACAGCAGACACCCTAACACACTGCCAAATATACAAAAAAAGAAAAAAAATCAATCGCTCCCACCGAAATTGTCAAAACAGCTAAGGACGTTATTCCCGCCCTAAGTTTTTTGGCGTCCTAATTTTTTTTGCGCCGGCTGTATGTTTCGTTCTTCTGGACAAGTATGGAGGTGAAGTCGAAGGAAGTCACCTGATTGTCTTTTTTGTTCCTGATAGTTGCTCCTTTGTCTACTTGACTCTTCTGGACTAGTAGGTGAAGGCAGAGGAGTGAAATGAGTGTACAGTAGACATGCATTGTGCTTGATGCGTATATATGTACATGTCATTTTTGTTTATTTCTTCAGTTTAGAAATTTCTCACCTAACTAGTCATCTATTTGTGGCAAGACAGGAAAGTATTGGCTTACAAGTGCGTGTGTGTGTGTGTGTGTGTGTGTGTGTTGTGTGTGTGTGTGTGTGTGTGTGTGTGTGGCGTTTTTTGTTGATCAATCCTGACCCAATTTTGTTCTCTCTCTCTCTCTCTCTCTCCCTCTCTCTCTCTCTCTCTCTCTCTCTCTCTCTCTCTCTCTCTCTCTCTCTCTCTCTCTCTCTCTCTCTCTCTCTCTGTGAAGATCATATCAATAAAGGTGTTTGATTAAGATGAATACAACTCGAGTTAGTAGTATTTTTTGTTGTTTTTATGAAATGAAGAGTTCATAACATGTTTGATTGTGTATTAATCTTACTTTTGTGTTTATAATTCACACCACAGTGGCAAATTTGAGAGAGAGAGAGAGAGAGAGAGAGAGAGAGAGAGAGAGAGAGAGAGAGAGAGAGTGCTATGTATAATAGAATAGGGTGACAGATGGCTGTGAGGCGCTTGTGCCGTCCACTGACCTTTTCTCCTCTTTGTAGCTTTAGTTGTGCACTTTTTTTGCAGATGTCAATTTTTCGGCTCTTTGCTAACCCGTGCCATGGTCCGGGGGTCTGCCTGTAAGGCAAGGCACAGCAGGTTTAGGAATGCTGTAACACGTGGTAACCCGTGCCATGGTCCGGGGGTCTGCCAGGCAAGGCACAGCAGGTTTAGGAATGCTGTAACACGTGGTAACCCGTGCCATGGTCCGGGGGTCTGCCACTGTAAGGCAAGGCACAGCAGGTTTAGGAATGCTGTAACACGTGGTAACTTAAAGCCCCTTCCATGATGTATGCAAAATTAGTTATAAAATTAATGTCAACAAAAGTAGAGGCATAGTGCTAAGGGAGAAATTTGAAATTTGTAAGCAATTTTAAAAGCCCACATGAGTTTTGCCCAAACTTAGCTTTAAGGTTTTTTTCATGTGTAGGCTATCATAAAGGATGAAATGTTCTGTATATTTTTGCCGCTATTGAAGGGCATGTTCCTTCCTCCCCATTCAAGTGGAATGGAGCTGAGGAATGCCAAGTGCATAACACAGGCAAAGGTGTGGCATTGATGCTAAGTCACTGATCCAAGTAAACAGATGCAAGGTACAAGATTCAAGTGGCCTTAATACAACAAGTTGATGGTGTAGATACAGTATGTTATATTTTTGTATCAATAAAAAATAAATAAACTTTGGGATTCTGTTACTTATAACTGAATGAATGAGTGTATGCACCATGGAGTGTACATAACTACACTGAGGTCTTTTTTCCATCCTACCGGAGCCTTCAATAACAGACACTTATTGCTGCCCTCCTCTCAACAAAGGGAACATCATGCGGCTCATTCCAAGGGCACCGTACTGTCCAACATCTCCCTCCTACTGTCCTGCCCTTATCTAGCTACACTTCCTCTCTTTCCAGTTCCTTCTCTCATCTGTCCTCCCTCTGCCGAACTTCCTCACCCCCCGTCCCAGGCCGCTGTCACCGTGGGGGGGCTTCGGGCCCGACGCCCGGGGGACAACCTTCTGGTCGCTCCCTTGGCTTCGGGCCTCTGTCCTCGGTCTGACGAATTTTGCCTGGCCTTTCCTGTCTTCCTCCTTTTTCCCTTCCTTCCCTCTATCTCTACTCTTGTACCTCCTCCTATCCCCCTTTCCTCCTAAGGTGTGAGAGCCATGCTGATGGGATATGAGGCTGGCTTCGGGCCAGTCCTAAACGGCCTCAGGGTGCCACGGGCACGGTATACCCTCGGTGCCACTGCCCTTACCCCTCTTGCGGGTTATGAGGGGCCCACCGTTTATCTCCCCCTCTTTACCCCACTCTACCTCAGGCTCCCCATGGCCAATGATGATCAATTAACTCCTCCAGGGGCTTTAGGGCCAGAGCCCCTCTATCAAATGACCCTCCAGATCTCTATGGTTTACCAACCCCTGCTCCCCTTTTGACTCCGGCCCTGAATACTGCTATGCCCATATCCCAAACAAGACCCTCAGAGACCCAGTGCTCCTGGGTCCCCTAGCCAGATCCTAGCCTGCTGCCCCATATCCAGCTGATCCATAGCCAGCCCTAGCCTGCTGCCCCACCACTGCTGCCGCAGCCTCTGTCACCTGCTTCACGACTCTTTCGGTGCTCTGAGTGTGGATAGAGAACTCCGGAACCTCGTACGGCTTGACCAGGATCTCCTGGATCTGATCCCCGGACAGTGAACAGGTGAATGCTGGCTCGTGCACCTGGCCAGGCTGCCAGCTGATCAGTGTCTGCAAGCTGGTGGCTGACAAGTTCAGCTTGGGTGTGATGCGAGGTCTTACACTGGTGTCCCCATACTCCTCGCCAGCCCTCAGCTTCAAAATCTGGGTCACGGCGAACCTGCGGTCGTCCTCACTCTGACTCGCCATCAGCGAGAGGAGGACACATTCTGAGTGTGCGAACCATGCTTCTGTCCGCACGTAGAAGGTCACAGCTGTTTGGACCTTCTTGGGCTGCGACCTCATCACTCTGAGCTGCGTGAGGATGTGCTTGGGGCCGTCCTCTAGTCTGTGGTGAACCTTGATGTCGTAGTAGAGTTTGAAGTACACCTGCAGGCAGTACTTGACTAGGATTTCCAGGGTGTTCAGTTCTTTGCCAGTCAGTCCATGCTTTCTGGTCCACATGTACACGAGCGACTGGGCTGTGGTGAGCCATCTGGAGTGGGACACCTTGCCACACTTGATCTCCTGCAGCTCGGACTGGAGAACGCCCCGCTTCACAGCCTGGACCAGCTGGTAGGAGACCTGCTGGTCAGTGGACATGTTGACCAGGATATACTCCGGTATCTCCGTGAGATCTTCACCGCCTGGCACTCCTCTGAACTCTGCGTTGTACTGCATCTCATTCACGCTGGACAGCAGACTGCACACTGGACCCGTGAAGCCAGTGTCAGATGAGGTAGGCCCGTCGATGCTGGTGATAAGGTGGCGCAGGGGCAACTCGTTTGTGTGCAACACGCATATACTCCAGAAGAGCTTGCGTCCCAGCATCTTCTCCAAATAGGCGTAAGTACCACCCTTCCACCCCGTGCTGGCCCTAGTTGAGTCACCTTGCAGTACGATCAGTGAGTCGGTGGAGTCGTACGTCACCAGCAGATCATAGAGAGTCTGAGCCACCCTGAACGCAGGCTTCTCAGGTGGCACCGGGTCCTCTGGTACAAAGTGCCAAAGGTACCTTCTAGATGGCTCCTCTGTCACTGACACATGCTCCTCCCTGATCACCTTGGTGCAGTTTCCCATAGCTGTCGGGCACCATCGCCCTGGTCTTGTCCTTCCTCCCATCGTAACCCAATCCAACTATTTTGGTACCCTGGTTAGGGTACGCCATATGACAAAAATTCTTTTTCTCAACTTTGGCATGCCGATTTCCTATGTAAAATAGAATTCTAAGACGATTTTACCTCCTTCCATTTTTGCATTTCAGCAATTCTTACTATGCAAAATCGCACTTTAAGCTATGTTTTGCATATAAATATAAAAGTCCATTTTTGCATAGCAAGAAGTGCTCAAACCAAAAAGTTGAAGGGGACAAACCACCCTTAAAATTCAATTTTACATAAGAAAACACCCTGGCAAATTCGAAATAATCTATATTTCCCTTTTCATTGGACCTACGGCGTACCCTAATCCCCAGGCAGGCACACAGCCATCCCCAGGCAGGCACACAGCCATCCCCAGGCAGGCACACAGCCACGCTCCTTTGCAGCTGATTTATGAATTGCAGTTTTTTCACATTCTCAACGATGAAAATGTCACAGAATTGGGAGACAGCGATCTGTCTAATGATAATGATGACCCTGACTATATCAAGGATTCAGGCAGTGAGAAGGAGGGGAGAGTGACAACGATCATTTGGGCCCCTCTGCCGGGTCTGCCTTTCACTGTAACCTCCTGCTGCTCACAACACTCTATGCATTTATATAACATCCGAGCCCAAACCAGGTGAATCATTTGAGAGAGGGAAAACTCCTACACAGAAAACGGGTGAGGAAAGATAGGGAATTTTTCAGAGAGAGGGCCTTGCGAGTCCCTTGCCCGGCAGATGTCTGCAGTATGAGGTGCAGTAATGACGTGAGCACGCGTTGCTGTTTTATATACTTTGATGACTATAGTGTAGGGTATATTTCGCAAAAGAAAAAGCAATCTAAATCGATCGGGAGTTTATCAAAATCATCGGAGGCTACGTAGCAAAGGCTGGCACGTTTATCAGTGTGAGTCAAGGACGTGAGGTGCGAGGAGTCGTCAAGGCTGCCAACATAAACTTTTCCACAATCTCATTTACACACTTTTAGGCAAAGATTCACTGTTTTTCCTGGTGAAACATGTTTCATATATAGATGCAATGCAATGCAATGCAATGCAATGCAATGCAATGCAATGCAATGCAATGCAATGCAATGCAATGCAATGCAATGCAATGCAATGCAATGCAATGCATTGCATTGCATTGCAAAAGCAATGCAATGCAATGCAATGCAATGCAATGCAATGCAATGCAATGCAATGCAATGCAATGCAATGCAATGCAATGCAATGCAATGCAATGCAATGCAATGCAATGCAATGCAATGCAATGCAATGCAATGCAATGCAATGCAATGCAATGCAATGCAATGCAATGCAATGCAATGCAAATGCAATGCAATGCAATGCAATGCAATGCAATGCAATGCAATGCAATGCAATGCAATGCATGCAATGCATGCATTGCATTGCAATTGCAATGCAATGCAATGCAATGCAATGCAATGCAATGCAATGCAATGCAATGCAATGCAATGCAATGCAATGCAATGCAATGCAATGCAATGCAATGCAATGCAATGCAATGCAATGCAATACAATTATGCTTTGTACTTATACAAGAGTACGGGCATTATGTACCGGCTTGTTGTATTCCATAATATATTACCGGCATAGAAGAGTTAGATAAACATTCTCAGCATATATCTCTATAAAAACACAGAGTACTAACTATAAAAGCATGTAACAAATGCTTGAAATATATCGGAAATAAGAACTAGTGGTCGGAACTGACGTAGTATGTGACTAGACTTTTTGTCATCCCAAGGCCGTGAAGTGGTCCCTGCCAGCCTTGTTGCCAGATCACAGAATAGTCTTCCTATTTTCTTCAAGACCATATCATCTCATTCGTAAATATGCACACCAAAATATGATATTCTAAGAATAAGTTACAAGATGCATATATCAAAATGCCGTAGATTACAATATAATTACAATAAAATAAAATTCCGTTTTTTCGCTATGACATCCCCAGACCCGGGGGAGGATCAGCTGGCAGGAAACGATGCCTACCTATGGAGACTTGGAGAAGGCGCTGGCACCCCACACACACATCATTGCTTAGGTTATATTTTTGTTATTTTTTTGAGACAATAAACAAAAATTCCAAAAGCCCAACCTGACATAAGATGTTTCTGTCACTTAGGTCAGCACTGTACGGGTTAACCCTCTCACGCACAAAAAGTTTAATAAGTTTCTCCGTCCACTGCAACATCCGTCTTATGCTCCCTAAGGGGTCCCGCGAAATGGCCTGACTGTGCGGCGAATTATTTTTTTATGTTATCAATTTCGCCAACGTGTATTCTTTTTTCCTGGCATTATTATATATCATTGGTTTTGCAAGAGATTATTCTGCCTTATGAAAGAAAAAAATAAGCAAGAAATGCAAATAAATAGCGGAATTTACCGACTCCGAAAAAATATTGAGTAAAGAGAAATAAGAAATACTTACGTTCACCACTTCGTAGCTCGAAACTTCCTGAGTCAACTTTTTATGGTTTATATGCCAATAAAAGCGGATTTTTATGAGGATTCCAACGCTACCATTATAATTTTCATATGGCCAGTATGGCTAGCTCGGGACACGTTTTAAAGGGACGACAATCCGCCCTCACAGGCTGCCTGCTGAGTGGAAACTGAGACACAAACCCTTATCATTTCACATCCACTCTCACGAGAGTTGACAATTATTTTATTTTATAGGTCTAGGTTGGATCTTTGACGCGAAAATTTTGACGCGATTCTGATAAATACTTTATTTTTGGCGAATTTTTAACTGTTTTTTGACGCAATTCGCGTCAAAAACTCAGATTGTAGACGGCCCGTTTTGACGCGATCGCGTCACCGTGCGTGAAAGGGTTAATAAAAAAATAAAAAATAAATCAGCTGGGCTGTGGGTGTACTTTTTATTATATTTAGCTGGTACTCAGCGGGCTAACACTTGCACTGGGACTATTTCCATCACCCCACTCCCTTGTCCAGTCAATGATGTTGAATGGTCCAAATGTTTGGATGACCTCGCCCTTTTGGTAGGCAGAGGATTATGATGCCGCTATCCGCTATCCTACTGCCACACCATCCCACCTCGAGGCCGCCGAAAGTACCCTACCAACGTTGCCAAAATATTATTCAAGAGGCAAGATCTCCCCCCTAGCATTTATGTTGGCGGAGAGAACTGCCCAGTTAGACCATACCGCCCTCCTCCCCGCCAGTGTCAGAACTGGTGGCGTTTTGGCCACCTTGCCAAGCACTGCCAATCCCCTGCCTGGCAATGCTCGTTCAACGTGTCCTGCATCGTCGCTCACTTGTGTGAGCTGTAGCAGATCCCACAACGTCTTCTACAGGGGTTGCCCTATCTACCGGTTTGAGTCAGAAGTGGCAGCCCTCAGATTTAAAAACGGCTTAACTCTGGAAGAAAAAAAAATGGAAATTGAAAATGTGAGGGTCTGTAGGAAAGGAGAGGAGGATAAATAAGGGAATAGGGGAAGATAATGAGAGAGAGAGAGAGAGAAGCGACAATGTTTTCGCCTACTCCACAGTTCCTTATCAGTAAGAGAGGGGTGAATAATGCTGACACGCTAACGGTATTCAGTAGATGAGCGTCCACGAATAGGGAGGAGGAAGAGAGAGAAAGTGAGGAATGGGAAGAGAGAAGAGAGGAAGAAGAGATGGGGAGAAGTGAGAAGGGCCTGGCTTATATTGCTGACCCAACAAGAGTTGCCGCCAGCAACCAGGGATAAATTCACGCCGTCACCTCACACCTCACTTGATTAACTGTCGCACTGAGATAACCTTTGACCTGTACCCACCACACGCCTCGCCTCTCCCTGAACACAGAGGAGACAAAGATCAGAATATATTTACGTATCATCCGGTGTGGGCACACGCCTTCCTGCGTCGCGGTGACCTCTTATATGAGACTAATGTATTTGTCCAAGTGCAGCGAGCGAGTTACGCGTGTATTCCTTACAGGTCTCTCCGGGCGGCACACGCGCTCAAGTATGTGGCTGAGTCCCACTCTGCGCGCCCACCAACACACGCCACGCCCTTGACGCCCCAACGTCCGCTGTTCCGCTTTGCCCCGGGGTAGGTGCAACTCAACTCTACAGTGCCCCGACGTCCTGCAGAAGCACCTACCCCTGTGGTTCCCCTGGGCCCCTGAAATGACGGGGCCACGGCGGGGCAACCAAGGAGCGCCCGCATAGCCGCCACGGGGCGGGGGTGCAACTCTACGGTGTCACGATGTCCCTGCAACACACCCGCCCCTGTGGCTTTTCTCCTGGGCCCCAGGGATCCGGGGCCACGGCGGGGCGGCCAGGAGCGCTCTGCTTTGCCCCAGGGGGGCAGGTACGTGCAACTCTACGGTGCCACGACGTCCTGCAACACTATCTGCCTCTGTGGCTTCTCTCCAGGGCCCTCGGGGGACCACTGGGCATTGGGCGAGACACTAGCGGCGGGCTAGGGGCGGAGATGAAACTCTACGCTGCTACGACGCCCTGCTAGACACCTGCACCTGAGGCTTCCCCTGGGTTACCCCTGGGACCCCGGGGCATGGCGAGACACACACAGCAGGGTTTGAGGACCCCTTGAGTACCACGTACAGGCCCACCAGGAGGCTACGCAGCAGATGGTGATGTATTCATTTGACAGGGGCGGGCGATTAAGGATGCCCCCGGGGGAGCTATGCAAGCTACGGACCTCGGGGGGGACAGGGAGGGTCGCCCCCCCCGGCAATGCCGGGGTGTTTACCAGCTTGGGGAGGCAAGCTCCCCGTATCTCCGACGCGAGGGGGCACTGCCCCGGTTAATGTGCAAAGTAAGTACACCAGTGTACTGGAGATATGCCCAACCTGGCACCCTTCAGGTAGGGGTGCCGGGGATTAGATGTCATGCCACGTCAACGACCGATTGGATAGAACCGTAGCGGGTTGGGGGGCCGCTAACAGGAGCATCACCCCCTCTTGAGCCCCCGCACTCCCCCCAGAGTCCTGGGGCTTAACAGAAAATTTATTTGAAAATTTAAAAATGGCTTAACTCTGAGCGAAGCATGCCAGGCAGCTCGCCGCAAAGGCTTTTCCCCTACCCGTCTTCAAGCCCACTTTTGCAGATCCCCCTACCACAACCTCTCCTACCCTCTTTCCCTGTTCCTCCTCCTGCCTCATCCTCCCTCATTCATTCTTTCTGTTATCCCCTCTCTCCCTAGCTATCCCTTTTTCCGTCCTTGGTCCAGATAATCTGACCTCTACTCCTTCCTCAATGCACCCTTAGGACTCCTCTTGTCAAGCGACCTAACCGTTCTTCCCTTCCTCCCCCCAAAACTATCCCCTCCTCCTCAGCTCCTCACACCCACTCTATACATCTTCTCCTACCAAGAAACCCTGTGCCTCCCAGGTCTCCCCTCCTGACTCTCCACTTGAGACCATGGCTATGATCGAGGAGTACCCGCTCAGCCTCTAGACATGACCCCTCTGCCCCCTTCACAGACCACCTCATCATCCCCACCTTTCTCAACCCTCAAAGTCTGGTGAGATACATCCTCTTCCCTCCCACCTTCCGCCTACCCTTCTTCCTCCTTCTGCCTCCCAGCCTCCCCCCTGCCCCTCCTCTTCCCCGCCTTCTCCATCATTCTCCCCACTGCACCCTTCTCCCCTTCCCTCTGATCACCCTATAATAATAATAATAATAATAATAATAATAATAATAATAATAATAATAATAATAAATAATAATAATAAATAATTAATAATAATATAATAATAATAATACTATAAATAATATAATAATAATAATAAATAATAATAATATAATATACTATAATAATAATAATAATAATAATAATAATAATATATAATAATAATAATAATAATAATAATAATAATAATAATAATAATAATAATAATAATATAATAATAATAATAATAATAATAATAATAATAATATAATAATAATACTAATAATACTAATAATAATAACTATAATAATAATAATAATAATAATAATAATAATAATAATAATAATAATATAATAATAATAATAATAATAATAATAATAATAATAATAATACTATAATAATAATAATAATAATAATAATAATAATAATAATAATAATAATAATAATTGTATTATCACCCGGAGACATACAGGCAAAAAAGCAACAAGACAAAAGAGTTAACTTAAGTACGAGAGCAAAATATACGTAATAAAGGCACATGGCATGAGTACATTAGAGCACGTAGTACCAAAGTGCATAATATTATAGTACATAGGGTATACTTGTACACCTGTGCTACCCCACATTCTGTACAAACAGCAGGCTCAGCCACCGCTGTTGTATAGGTCCACATACATAGGCCGAGCTCTGCCTGACGGAGGTGATGATGGAGTTCGCAGAGAGCTCCATCCTACTCCTTCAACTGAACACGGAGTGTCGACGGATCACATCCAGATTGTTCACCCCGTTCCTAGCGAAAGCCAGGGACGAGCTGCACCACCTGGGCAGCCCCAGAAGCCTCTTAACCCCCTCGCATTCTATGACGCGTTATGCATCATTCGAGAAGTGATGTCTGGAACACCTATGACGCTAAACGCGTCATTCAGCCCTCCGCGGCAGAAAAATATTTGCCTAAAATCGATAAATAACGCTATCTGCGTCATTTTTGGGCAAGTGTTCAGTAAGCTGATCTATTTCAAAATGAATTATCTGTCAACCCTCTGTCAGCATTCTTATGGTAGAGCGCAGATCAAATATAGTTGCCTCCCGGCAGTCAGCCTGTCAAGGCGTTGTGAGCGGCGGAGGTTTAAAGGCCCCACCGGGGACTCAAGTCTGCGTTCAGTGTTTTTGCGTGTATTTGTTGCATAATATATCTATGTGAATGACCTGTCAGTGCATATATAATGAGGATCACGATACTATGTACTGGAAATAGGCTATACATAATCGTATAACGATTGATAACGGACAGTTCAAGCTCATGAACGAAGTTTATAGCGATTTATATCCTATTAGCCTGAATGGCTGACGTGTGTGTTGCCGAGGTGATGACATAGAAACTGAAAC
Organism: Chionoecetes opilio; assembly: GCA_016584305.1. Lineage (NCBI taxonomy): Eukaryota > Metazoa > Arthropoda > Malacostraca > Decapoda > Majidae > Chionoecetes > Chionoecetes opilio. Next base: position 70,374 of record JACEEZ010005145.1, on the reverse strand, counting down.
AGTGCTGTGCGAGTTGACTTTTTTATGAATTGTACACACGAGTAATTTTGTTTTATATATACATGCAACATTTTTATTTTGATTACTTTGTGTTTGCACCTACACTGTATGGTTTTGTGTGTACATTGGTTATTTAGTGTGTTTGAAAAAAATATACTGAAACAAGCGCATTTTCGTTGTGATGCTTGACTTAGCGTATGGGTGCACGTATGTGGGTGTATGCATGAACATTTTTTTGTTTCTTGTTACTACAGTCTATCCCACCAAATATTGGAAACATGAGACAGAAGGCAGGGACGAATGATATAGTCCACGCCTTCTGTCGCATGTTTTCATACCTTTTGGAGAATGCAGTTTGACTTCAGCTCAAAAATTCTATCTCTGAAAATATTGAGGCTAGAAACTATTGCTTGGTGGCATTCTTGTCTTTACAGTGTGTGTGGAGATATCATCTACACATACACTTTTCGTGCATATTTTCCAAACCAACTAACCAAAATATATACGTAGGTTGTAAATAATATTTCACTGCTAGTAGTTGGTCAAGCTTACACGGATATATCTCAGGAAATATTGCAGATACGAATATTCTGAAGACATCACAGAACTGCTGATGAAAAACATCATATATAATGTATAGGCTACATAGAAAAATTACTTTAGTGAGAAAAGTTTTGAGAAAAGAAGGTGGGAGCATACTACACCGTCCGTATTTATCGGGTGTCTGATAAAATAATCAAGAAATATTCAGCAAAAAAAGTTTTTGACACACAGGTTGAAGTTCCCAAACTCGGCAACCTCGGGACCAGCGCCGAGCCGAGCAATGGAATTTTCCGACTTTTAGAACGTAGATATATTAAGGGGAAAAAAAGCATGAAAATCACGTTTGGACGTTTGGGAGCCATACTACCAATAACAGACCTGTAGAAGTACACAAAATAACAGTGTACACAACTCTACAGTCACAACACCACTGAACAATAACAACAAACAAATCAGCGGGAGAAACCAAGCGGCCTAGTGTGGTGGCACCTAGTGGCCGACCCGGCAACTAGCGCCGGGTTTTGGGTGTTCTGCCGTGTTTTGGAAAATCCGGAACCATAGCCGAGTTTTGGGTGTTGCCGAGTCTTGGGATGCCGAGTTTGGGAACTTCAACCTGTAGTACTAAAAGCTTACATTCATTTTCTGTTTTCAGGAGCTCTACACAGTGAAACAAAACTCAAAGCTCTATCAAAAAACATTGCTGAAAAAAATCGAGCAAATGTAAAAAATTGGATAGTTTCGAGAGAATTGTTTAGTTTACGATACTTTTACCACGGTGGCTATTCATTTATCAGAACACTAATTGTTGCTATGGATGTACTGGTATAATTGTTGCTGTGGATGACTGGTATAATTGTTGCTATGGATGACTGGTATAATTGTTGCTGTGGATGACTGGTATAATTGTTGTTGTGGATGAACATGTTAATTGTGCTTTCTGATAATTTTGTGTGATGAGTGTATATGTTGTGGATATGTTAATTTTATGTTTGTGGTATAATTCGTGGATGACTGTCATAACTTGTGCTGATGATGACTGGTATAATGTGCTGTGGATACTGGTAATTGTTCGCTTGGATGACTGTATGATTGTTGATGATGGATGAGGGTAATTTCGCATGGGTTGGTAAAATTGTGTATGGATACCGATAAATTGTGTGTGGATGAATGGTAATAATTGTTGCTAGAGACATAATGTGCTAGGTGACGTGTATATGTTGCTGTGGATGATGGTATAAGTGCTAGTGACTGGTTAATTGTTGTGGGATGACCCGGCTATAATGTGTGTATGAAATGGAAATTTAATGCTACGAACATGATAATGGCTGTGGATGACTGGTTAATGTATGCTATGATGATAGGTAAATGTGATACTGGTGACTGATAATTGTTGCTGGAGATGCTATAATTCGACTGCATGCGGGAGATGGTAATGTTGCTAGGATGACGGTAGTAAGTTGCCATGGATGCTGATCAATTGTGCTTGGTATGCTATGGTATACATTGTTGCTAGGTGACTGGTACAATTGTTGTGATGAATGGATAATTGTTCTGCTGTGAGTGACATGGATAAATTGTTCTAATGCAATGCTGTATCCATTGTTGGCAGGGCATGCTGCGAATGTGCTGATGACTAGGTATATTGTGCGTTGATGACTGATAATTTTGCTAGAGACGTAAATTGTTCTAGGATGTACATGGTATGATCCTTTCCATGATGACTTAAATTTGCATGGATGACGGTATAATTTTCTAAATGGATAATTGCTCTGGTGTTGGATGACTGTTAAGTTGCTTGGATGATGTATACATGTTGCTGTGATTGACTTATACATGTCATGATCGAACTGGATACATGTCGCTGGGCTGACTGTATAATGTCTGGAGATGTAAATGTGCTATGGAATGTTAAGTGCTCTGGATACTTCATAATGGTTCTTAACTGTATATTGCATGATGACTGGTATTCAATCGTTGCTGTGGTACTCGGTTCTGTTGCGATGGCATGAATGGATAATTCTGCACTGGATAGTCTATAATTGCTATAGAGACGGATACATGGCTGAATACTGTAAACTGTAGCTGGTGATGTATAATCAGTGCTGATGACGGTTTGTTGCATGATGACTGTAATTGTTGCTATGATGGACGGATAACTTGTTGCCTTGGATGACTGGTATAATTTGCTGGGTCTGACGAGTTAAATTGTTTGCTAGATGACTGGTATAAGTTGGTATGGATGACTGGTATAATGTTGCTATGGATGACTGGTATAATTGTTGCTATGGATGACTGGTATAATTGTTGCTGTGGATGGACTGGTATAATTGTTGCTATGGATGACTGGTATAATTGTTGCTATGGATGACTGGTATAATTGTTGCTGTGGATGACTGGTATAATTGTTGCTATGGATGACTGGTATAATTGTTGCTATGGATGACTGGTATAATTGTTGCTATGGATGACTGGTATAATTGTTGCTATGGATGACTGGTATAATTGTTGCTATGGATGACTGGTATAATTGTTGCTGTGGATGACTGGTATAATTGTTGCTGTGGATGACTGGTATAATTGTTGCTATGGATGACTGGTATAATTGTTGCTGTGGATGACTGGTATAATTGTTGCTATGGATGACTGGTATAATTGTTGCTGTGGATGACTTTTTTTTTGGTATAATTGTTGCTGTGGATGACTGGTATAATTGTTGCTGTGGATGACTGGTATAATTGTTGCTATGGATGACTGGTATAATTGTTGCTGTGGATGACTGGTATAATTGTTGCTGTGGATGACTGGTATAATTGTTGCTATGGATGACTGGTATAATTGTTGCTGTGGATGACTGGTATAATTGTTGCTATGGATGACTGGTATAATTGTTGCTGTGGATGACTGGTATAATTGTTGCTATGGATGACTGGTATAATTGTTGCTGTGGATGACTGGTATAATTGTTGCTGATGGATGACTGGTATAATTGTTGCTGTGGATGACTGGTATAATTGTTGCTATGGATGACTGGTATAATTGTTGCTGTGGATGACTGGTATAATTGTTGCTGTGGATGACTGGTATAATTGTTGCTATGGATGACTGGTATAATTGTTGCTATGGATGACTGGTATAATTGTTGCTGTGGATGACTGGTATAATTGTTGCTAGTGGATGACTGGTATAATTGTTGCTGATGGATGACTGGTATAATTGTTGCTGTGGATGACTGGTATAATTGTTGCTATGGATGACTGGTATAATTGTTGCTATGGATGACTGGTATAATTGTTGCTGTGGATGACTGGTATAATTGTTGTCTGTGATGACTGGTATAATTGTTGCTATGGATGACTGGTATAATTGTTGCTATGGATGACTGGTATAATTGTTGCTTGGATGACTGGTATAATTGTTGCTTGGATGACTGGTATAATTGTTGCTGATGGATGACTGGTATAATTGTTGCTATGGATGACTGGTATAATTGTTGCTATGGATGACTGGTATAATTGTTGCTGTGGATGACTGGTATAATTGTTGCTATGGATGACTGGTATAATGTTGCTATGGATGACTGGTATAATTGTTGCTATGGATGACTGGTATAATTGTTGCTAGTGGATGACTGGTATAATTGTTGCTGATGGATGACTGGTATAATTGTTGCTGTGGATGACTGGTATAATTGTTGCTATGGATGACTGGTATAATTGTTGCTGTGGATGACTGGTATAATTGTTGCTGTGGATGACTGGTATAATTGTTGCTGTGGATGACTGGTATAATTGTTGCTGTGGATGACTGGTATAATTGTTGCTGTGGATGACTGGTATAATTGTTGCTGTGGATGACTGGTATAATTGTTGCTGTGGATGACTGGTATAATTTGCTGTGGATGACTGGTATAATTGTTGCTGTGGATGACTGGTATAATTGTTGCTGTGGATGACTGGTATAATTGTTGCTGTGGATGACTGGTATAATTGTTGCTGTGGATGACTGGTATAATTGTTGCTGTGGATGACTGTAACTAATTTTTGCTGTGGATGACTGGTATAATTGTTTGCTGTGGATGACTGGTATAATTGTTGCTGTGGATGACTGGTATAATTGTTGCTGTGGATGGACTGGTATATTGTTGCTGTGGATGACTGGTATAATGTTTGTGGATGAACTGTATAATTTTCCTTGCAGACTGGTTACATGTTGGGGAATGACTGGAAGTAGATTGTATGCTCTGCATGGATAAGGATAATTCAAACCTTCGTATCGGACTATGGGGGTAAATGGCTCGTTCAAGCTGCTCAGATTGCTGTATATGAGAGGAGTTGGTATATTTACTGTTGGTTGCATATATAGTAAAACCGATTATCGGAATATGAATGTAGAAATAATCACATTTAAGGCGATATGTACTATGTTAGTAACAGGGATGCTCACCAATGCTGGTTGGTAACGCCAGCAACAGATGTGGATAATTAGAATAATCACAAACACACAGACCGTGTAGCTATGTTGGGAGGTAAACAGTGACTGGCGCTAAATGCTGGATTTGGTATGCTCCTGCACGCTGTGTAATAAATGAGAATTAATCACAAACACAACCAGACCGTGTAGCTATGTTGGAAGGTAAATAGTGACTGGCGCTACATAGCAAGCTCGCCCACGACTGCACGGGAGTGGTATTAGGAGAGGTAGTAAGTCTCCAGGCTAGCTCATTACTGCTTGGTATGCTATGAAATACCATTATTCTAGGTGAATGTAGACATATAATAGCATTCTAATGGCTATTATTCATACATATGAGTAAATAGATAAAAATACAAGCAAGGCGCTCATCCACGCCTGGCAGCGCAGCGCGGCCACGGCAGCAGCAGTGTTGTCGTTAAGACATAATTATAAGACACAAGTTACCCATGTACACATGGTGACATGATCCTTTCCTATCCTTACGTACTTGCATCAACATTGAATTTCACAGCATATTCTCTGAGTTTGTCCTTAGCCTTGCGAATATCACTCACTGTTTGTTTCTTTACACCATACTCGACACACACCCGGGCGACAGAAACACCAGACTCCACCTTCTTAATGAGTTCTAATTTCTCTGCAATACTTAGATTCACACGCTTCCTTTTGTCACTCCCCTTCTGTTTCGATGCCATAATGACTTCACTGCACTGAACAAGTCTAAATATGCATATAAAACAACGGAAAACAGGCGAAAACAGCTTAAACTGAGCTTGTAAACAAGTGCTCCGACTGTCATATATGTACCACGCGCTCCGAATGGCGGACACTTGTGTAAAGGCGCCGTCACATTAGCTCTTTTTCCGTCGATCTCAGACGACGAGTCTGACGAGTTCGGACGAGCCAACCATGAACGCATCCATGCACATTTTTAGCTAGTTATGCTTGTCAACGATTGACAATATACATAAGTAAGTGTATAGCAGCGATAGCCTGCCTGGGTGTCGGAGCCATGTTTGTTTACATTCGACGTGCAAATAGTGCAGACGAACAGCTGTGTGTGTGACGCTGTGCAGTCTCCCGGGGTAGAAGCTTCAGCTAACACTAGAGGAGAGGAGAGGAGAGGAGGAGGAGGAGGAGGAGGAGGAGGAGGAGGAGGAGGAGGAGGAGGAGGAGAGGAGGAGGAGGAGGAGGAGGAGGAGGAGGAGGAGGAGGAGGAGGAGGAGGAGGAGGAGGAGGAGGCGAGGCGGGGCGGGGCGGGGCGGGGCGGGGCGGGGCGGGGCGAGGCGAGGCGAGGCGAGGCGAGGCGAGGCGAGGAGAGGAGAGGAGAGGACCTACGAAGCAAAACTTAAGAGAAATAGGTCACAAGAAGAAGTCAAGAAATTGTAATACATACCAATATTCAATATTTTAACCCACATACACACCTTCTACAACTAAATCACTAGTAACACAGGCTACTATCTTATATATTTTAATATCTGATACATTAAAACTCCTCAACCCGTCGGGTGCCAGCGACGTAGATCTACGTCGGCAGGGCGTGTCACCCCCAGTGCCAGCGACGTAGATCTAGGTCAGCAGGGCGTGTCACCCCCAGTGCCAGCGACGTAGATCTACGTCGGCATAATTAAAAATTCATTTTGGTAAAACTATTCACTTATTATTTTCCATTTGCACCTAGGGTGACACATACACCCTTTGAGCGATGTGGCAACAGTATAGCATGTGGATAAGGCTGCACTCACACCAAGCGAGTCGAGTTGAGTCGAGTCAAGGAGAGTAATTGTCATAACGAGTGATCGAAGACTCGTTGCGATTCGAATTGACTCGACTCAACTCGAATTGTTTGGTGTAAAACGAATCCTCTCTCGAATTGTTTGGTGTAAAACGAATCGCTTATTATTTTCCATTTCCACATAGGGTGACACATGCACCCTTTGAGCGATGTGGCAACATTATAGCATGTGGATAAGGCTGCACTTGGGCCCGGTTCACACTTCACGTATTTGCTACGTGCGTCTTGTTATCGTGACGTAATCGTGACGTCACGATGACCTTACCTCGTCACTGGTCACTCCCGCCCGCTTGCTCGATCAGAAAAAATTGCTGTATAAAACCACCTTTTTTTCCTTACTTCCTCCCTTTTGTACCCCATGACACACCTATTACTCCCTTCACTATATCCCCCTTCACTCCCTGCCCTACCTATATAGCGCTACAATCCCTGACAACAGGCTATTGCAAAGGTTACAAGTGGATTCTGTATAGCGGGGGCCACAGGTGTTGCCACATATCGCAGTCGTGGCGCTATTTTTCAAGTCACTAATAATTACTACCTATTGCATGGCCTGTAGAGGGTGTTGGTGGTGTTGGTTGGTTGGTGGTTGAAAATGATTATTAGATTATGAAAATGTATTTGCAGTCTGTACACTTCAAGGGTTGAAATGTAGTCATGCATCACACGCAAACAATAAACTCTAGGGATAAAAAACCCGAAATGTAGCAAAAAATTTCATACCTAATTTTGACATGAAAAATAAATTTGTTAAGGGTTTGTTTGTCATTATAGTGTTTAATTTAACCAATAGACCACTAATAAAATGAATTTAATTTTTTTTAAATTGGCCAGCACTGGCGTAGGTCAAAGGTCAAAAATTGGCCAGCACCCGACGGGTTAAAACCCAAGCATTCCAAAATAAAACGAAAAAAATTATGTCGAGTTGATGATTCCAGCGGCGATAAGCGGTCTGATATGCCATTCTTGCCCGCAAATTTGTCTCGTGAATGGAGTCCATTAAATCCGAAGTCCGTTAAATTGAGGTCCTTTATATCGAGGCTTGACTGTATATTCAGTCTCATAATGGCATTTGTTTTGTGTGCTTTACAGATTTTTATGTGATAATCTTATGGAACAAACATCTACAAAGATAATAGTATAACTTTTAATCTGATAAGAGTATTTGGTGTAGGGGAAATTTACACTGGAAAGTAAACTTTTTTACGCATAGAAAAGCGCTTCTGAGAGCCTCTCCCACGGGCTGCCACGAGCAAGAATTAAAAAATATAATTACGGAATGCGAGAGGCTTAAGGATGTCATTGTGACAGACCTTAAGGCGGTTCAGAGTGGCCACCTTGAACTGCGACCACAGCGAGTTGCAGTGACTTCTGAATAACTCCATCTTCACCTCTCTGCTACAGTAGGAAAATTTCCTCTGTAGAGTATTTCCCACGACAAGAATCTTGGTGGTCTGCTTGATGATATCATCATCATCAGTCATGTCGTGGGATATAACATGGCCTAAGTATGCGAATCTATCCACAAAAGTGAGGGCAGACCCACCGAGCCATGCTGTTTTGAGGTAATTCACCTGAGTGCGTGCCGTACACAAACAAAGGTTTTACCAAGCACACACACATTTATTGAAGGTCAACCTGCACTGCCAACCCAACAACTGCTGGGGCCATTACTCCCTCACAGAACACAAGGGCACGGCTGCCACCACACATGTAACACACTGCCCACCACCACCACCACCCATTGCCACACAGGACACACTCCCACAGGTACAACCACACTTGTCCACACAACACACCACCTCAAAAGTGGATCTTCATGTGCCGGGCAATATTTCTCTTTGTCTTGAAACACTTGCTACAAATATCACACTTGTATTTCCTATAGTCAGTGTGACTCAAGGTGTGTTCATTGAGATAAGAAATGGTATAAAACTTTTTCCCACACTCCAGACATGCATGATTCTTAACACCACTGTGTATCAGGGTGTGTGTGGTGAGGTGTGAACTTTGGGTAAATCTTTTCCCACACTCAAGACATTCATAGTTTTTAACACCACTGTGTGTCAGGATGTGTGTGGTGAGGTTACACTTTCCAGTAAATCTTTTCCCACACTCTAGACATTCATAATTTTTAACACCACTGTGTGTCAGGGTGTGTCTGGTGAGGTCACCCTTTCTAGTAAATCTTTTCCCACACTCTAGACATTCATAATTCTTGACACCACTGTGCGTCAAGGAATGTGTCTCAAGCTTACTCTTGCATTTGAATGTTTTGTCACACTGCTGGCACTTCAGCTCACTGTCTGCCTTGTGGCCTGAGCTGCCTGCCTCCAGGTGATTCTTGCCATCACACCTCTGCCTCCCCACACCTGAGGCTGACTGATCCTGCTGCTCCCGGCCACTCATGCTGCTGCCCGGCCTCACAGCCTCCACACCAGCACACGCGACGGCCGGTCCTGCGGGAACCCTCGGGGATGCCGGAGCGAGCCGGGTCAGTGCCGGGCGGAGCAGCCGGCTTGGACTGTGACCTCAGCACCTGCAACAGTGGTGACAGTCAGGACACAGAGCCACACACCACCTCTGTGTGATAGTATTTGTATGCCTGACATCAGCGCCCCATGGCACCGTGCCACCTGACAGTGTGTGACAGTGTTGGGACAGTGTGGTGAGAGTGGTAGTGACGGTGACTGTGGGGACAGTGTGGTGACGGTGACAGTGTGGTGAGGGTGGTAGTGACGGTGACTGTGGGGACAGTGTGGTGACGGTGACAGTGTAGGGACAGTGTGGTGAGGGTGGTAGTGACGGTGACTGTGGGGACAGTGTCGTAACGGTAGTAGTGACGGTGACAGTGTGGGGACAGTGTGGTGAGGGTGGTAGTGACGGAGACTGTGTTGGGACAGTGACTGTGTTGGGACAGTGTGGTGACGGTGGTAGTGACGGTGACTGTGTTGGGACAGTGTGGTGACGGTGGTAGTGACGGTGACAGGTGCGGCAGTGTGGTGAGGGTGGTAGTGACGGTGACAGTGTTGGCCAGTGTGGTGACGGTGGTAAGTGACGGTGACAGTGTTGGGACAGTGTGGTGAGAGTGGTAGTGACGGTGACATGTTGGGACAGTGTGGTAGTGACGGTGACAGTGTTGGGACAGTGTTGGTGACGTGTGGGTAGTGACGGTGACAGTGTGGGGACAGTGTGGTGAGGGTGGTAGTGACGGTGACGTGTTGGGGACAGTGTGGTGAGGGTGGTAGTGACGGTGACAGTGTGGGACAGTGTGGTGAGGGTGGTAGTGACGGTGACAGTGTTGGGACAGTGTGGTGAGGGTGGTAGTGACGGTGACAGTGTTGGGACAGTGTGGTGACGGTGGTAGTGACGGTGACAGTGTTGGGACAGTGTGGTGACGGTGGTAGTGACGGTGACAGTGTGGGGGACAGTGTGGTGACGGTGGTAGTGACGGTGACAGTGTGGGGACAGTGTGGTGACGGTGGTAGTAACGGTGACAGTGTTGGGACAGTGTGGTGACGGTGGTAGTGACGGTGACAGTGTTGGGACAGGTGGTGACGGTGTAGTGACGGTGACAGTGTTGGGACAGTGTGGTGACGGTGGTAGTGACGGTGACAGTGTTGGGACAGTGTGGTGACGGTGGTAGTGACGGTGACAGTGTTGGGACAGTGTGGTGACGGTGGTAGTGACGGTGACAGTGTTGGGACAGTGTGGTGAGGGTGGTAGTGACGGTGACAGTGTTGGGACAGTGTGGTGAGGGTGGTAGTGACGGTGACTGTGTTGGGACAGTGTGGTGACGGTGGTAAGTGACGGTGGACAGTGTGGTGACGGTGGTAGTGACGGTGACAGTGTTGGGGACAGTGTGGTGAGGGTGGTAGTGACGGTGACGTGTTGGGACAGTGTGGTGAGGTGGTAGTAACGGTGACTGTGTTGGGACAGTGTGGTGAGGGTGGTAGTGACGGTGACAGTGTTGGGACAGTGTGGTGAGGGTGTAGTGACGGTGACAGTGTTGGGACAGTGTGGTGAGGGTGGTAGTGACGGTGACAGTTTTGGGACAGTGTGGTGAGGTGGTAGTGACGGTGACAGTTTGGGACAGTGTGGTGAGGGTGGTAGTGACGGTGACAGTTTTGGGACAGTGTGGTGAGGGTGGTAGTGACGGTGACAGTTTTGGGACAGTGTGGTGAGGGTGGTAGTGACGGTGACAGTGTGGGGACAGTGTGGTCGACGGTGACAGTGTGGTGACGGTGGTAGTGACGGTGACAGTGTTGGGACAGTGTGGTGAGGGTGGTAGTGACGGTGACAGTGTGGGGACAGTGTGGTGAGAGTGGTAGTGACGGTGACAGTGTTGGGACAGTGTGAGGGACGGTGACAGTGTGGTGACGGGTGGGTAGGTGACGGTGACAGTGTTGGGACAGTGTGGTGAGGGTGGTAGTGACGGTGACAGTGTTGGGACAGTGTGTGCTGGGACGGTGACAGTGTGGTGACGGGTGGGTTAGTGACGGTGACAGTTTGTTGGGACAGTGTGGTGAGGGTGGTAGTGACGGTGACAGTGTTGGGACAGTGTGGTGAGGGTGGTAGTGACGGTGACAGTGTTGGGACAGTGTGGCGACGGTGACAGTGTGGTGACGGTGGTAGTGACGGTGACAGTGTTGGGACAGTGTGGTGAGGGTGGTAGTGACGGTGACAGTGTGGGGACAGTGTGGTGAGGGTGGTAGTGACGGTGACAGTGTTGGGGACAGTGTGGCGACGGTGACAGTTGTGGTGGACGGTGACAGTGTTGGGACAGTGTGGTGAGGGTGGTAGTGACGGTGACAGTGTTGGGACAGTGTGGTGAGGGTGGTGGGTGACGGTGACAGGTGTGGGGACAGTGTGGGTGACGGTGACAGTTGGTGGGGCAGTGTGGTGGACGGTGACAGTGTGGGACAGTGTGGGACGTGACAGTGTGTGAGGGAGTGACGGTGACAGTGTGGGGACAGTGTGGTGACGGTTGGAACAGTGTTGGGACAGTTGATGGTGGACGGTGACAGTGTTGGGACAGTGTGGCGACGGTGACAGTGTGGGTCGTGACAGTGTGTGGGTGACGGTGACAGTGTTGGGACAGTGTGGTGAGGTGTGTGACGGTGACAGTGTGGGGACAGTGTGGTGACGGTGACAGTGTGGGACAGTGTGTGACGGTGACAGTGTGTGGGACAGTGTGGTGTAGGTGTGGGGAGTGGGACGGTGACAGTGTGGGGACAGTGTGGTGACGGTGAAGTGTTGGGACAGTGTGGTGACGGTGACAGTGTGGGACAGTTGTGNGGGGGGGGGAAGTGTGTGACAGTGTTGGACAGTGTGGTGGTGGTAGTGATGGTGACAGTGTTGGGACAGTGTGGTGAGGGTGGTAGTGACGGTGACAGTGGGGTGGGGTGTAGTGACGGCAGTGTCGTGCGTGGTAGTGCAGGCAGTGTGGGGACAGTGTGGTGACGGGTAGTGACGGTGACAGTGTGGGGACAGTGTGGTGACGTGGTAGACGGTGACAGTGTGGGGACAGTGTGGTGAGGGTGGTATGACGTGACAGTGGGGACAGTGTGGTGACGGTGGTAGTGACGGTGACAGTGTGGGGACAGTGTGGTGAGGGTGGTATAGTCTATTCACTTAAGCTGGATTCCTGGGCTGGGAGCTGCTCGATAGCCTAGCCGAGTTTGTAAGGACGTCGCTGATTGGCTGATAGAATCGGGCTGGGTGGCGATGGTGGTGGTACTTGCCTCGCCGCAACCCAAAACCCTTGCGTTGCCTCAGAAAAATATTCATATTTCTTGGCTTTACTCATCTCTTACACAAGATAGGCCTATTTTGTTTGCATCAGTGAATCAGGCAGTGATTGTTCAACAACACGCCATTCATAACTCAATAGGGTAAAAAATAAAGTCATGACTGACTATCACAAGAGTAGGCGGACTTTTAGGTTTTCAGTGCATTGAAATGTTGTACTCCTACCCGATATTACCAAGCTACCAGATGATATTTATGAAAGCTGAGCCTACCATCGTGTTCATAATATATTGCTGCATATCATGAGCATAAAAAAATTACACTAAGACTACACTAATATTAAGATAATTGAAGGAAAGTAAAAGAGTGTATAAACATTTTTTCTTGCTTATTTTGCTTCAACTCGCTGTAACTCCATAAGTTTTGGTCGCATTCAATTTTCAAGAACAGTTTCAAAATCCTTATACTTTTCCGCTTCCTGTGGTATGTAGCACGTACCAATAAGGAAAAGAGTAGGTGGTCAAAATGGCTAAGAAAGTTAAACTACTACTGCAAACTGGCACAGTGACAGAAGGAGCATTGCTTCCCTATACAGGAGAGATGAGTTATCGGGAGAGCTATCAGAGGCTCCACCCGTCACGGCACCAGTTTGAAACAGTTTAACTTTCTTATCCATTTTGACCACCTACTCTTTTTTACGAGAATCCGATGATACGAGATGCGTAAATTAGGGTCTATTTTCAATATACGAGATCGAAAATCCAATGATACGACATTCAAACTGGGGTGAGTAAAATTATCAAGTTCAAAATGTGCGCCCTACCACTCCTGGGGCCAGATCCAGCAAAAAAGTGTAAGTCAAGCGGTGTAAGTATGGTGTAAATGCTACTCCGGCGCAACCCTCACCCACCTCTTGCGCCGAGTCTGTTTGAATAATCTGCCGAGATGGACTTACACCGGGCGCAGGGAAGAGTATCTCGGAGTATCTCCACAGAGACAGCTGATTGGCTGGCTAATACATTGACGTCATCCTCGCTAATAGCGAATCACAGCAGTGTTTATATTATCTATTCAGATCTATCAGCCAATCACAAGGCTGTCACGTGATAAATAATGTTTACAAACATTAATCAGCTGATTACTCAGCTGGCATCTGGGTTGACACAACAAATCGATGTATCATGTTTAAAGCGATAAGGAAGGGTTTGATGATGATGATTGAAGAATTTTGTCAGTTATTGACGCAGCTGAGATGGATCGCTGCTGTAACCAGACAGCTCTCTCGCAGACTACCCCGAGCAGAGAGCTGTCTGCTAGTGCTTATAGTGTTGGCCGAAGCCAGCACCCCGGGAGGCGGGTTACAAACCCCGGCTAACACCGGTACCCTTTCACTGCTGGGTGGACAGGGGCTCGGGTTTTAAGGAAACAGCCCAACTGTTTCCGCTCCACCCGGGGATCGAACCCGGGACTTCTCGGTTGTGAACAGTGTGTGCTTCCCCTACACTAAGGGGATACAGTTGATTCGGGCCGCCAGTTGAATCAGGCCGCCTATATTAAATGCATACTGGACGAGTTTCGCGGGCGTTTTCAGAGACACCGACTATTTTTTCTTGGCCTACAATAGGTGCTTGTTCTAACGGAGATAGTTTTATTTTGCGCAAAAAAAGAAAAAAAAAAAAATATGAAAAAAAATAAACTTAACCTAACCTTATAGGTTTTAATGAAACCTAACCTAACCTTATAGGTTTTAATGAAACCTAACCTAACCTTAAAGGTTTTAATGAAACCTAACCTAACCTTATAGGTTTTAATGAAACCTAACCTTAAAGGTTTTAATGAAACCTAACCTTATAGGTTTTAATGAAACCTAACCTAACCTTATAGGTTTTACTGAAACCTAACCTAACCTTATAGGTTTTAATGAAACCTAACCTTAAAGGTTTTAATGAAACCTAACCTAACCTTATAGGTTTTCATGAAACCTAACCAAACCCTTTAAAACCCAAAGTATACCTTTTTTTTTTTTTTTATGGGTTTGCGCAAAATAAAACTATCTCCATTAGAACAAGCCCCTATTGTAGGCCAAGAAAAATAAATTGGGTGTCTCTGAAAACGACCGTTAAACTGCCCTGTCTGCTGGGTATGCATGCTACTATAGGCGGCCCGAATCAACGGTACCCCACTAAGGAGTACCATTGACAGTACAGATTGACCAGAAATAAACAATTTGGAGGCAATAATTTAAGGCGCAGACATCCTGATTGACTTTTAATAAATATTTCTAGGGCAATAATGGGCCAGCCATCCTGATTAACCTAATAATTCAGGGACAAAAAGGGGCAGACATCATGGTTGACAATATAATCATATAATTCAAGGGCGTTAAGAGGCAGACATTCTGAGTGACCTAATCGTATCATTCAGGGATAATGAGAACGGTACCTGGTAGGCTACTCTCGTCTACCGAAATTCTCGTCCTGACACAATCCGGGAACTCTCGCCGAAGGTAATGGTTAGGTTAATAGGATATTAAGGGAAAGATACCGGTAAAAATGAACGAGGACTGCGCGGTCATTTTCTGAAACACTGACTAGATTTTCCTTGCCTAAAATTAGTGCTTTTGGTAAAAATGGACGAGGACTGCACGGTCATTTTCTGAGACACTGACTAGTTTTTTCTTGGGTAAAATTAGTGCTTTTGATAAAAATGAACGAGGACTGCGCAGTCATTTTCTGAAACACTGACTAGATTTTCCTTGCCTAAAATAAGTGCTTTTGGTAAAAATGGACGAGGACTGCGCGGTCATTTTCTGAGACACTGACTAGTTTTTCCGGTAAATTTCTAATGTTTGCCCATACTCTCCCACTAACCCCCAAGCAAGTTTGGGCACCTGTGGGAATGCGGGGTTTTCGGGTGGGGAGCAAATAATGCGTCGGAGACACGTAATTTAAGAATTGTGTAGAGGAGACAAACTCCCTAGATCTAAAGTAATTTCCTTATATCTAGAGAAATTTGCTCAACCAAAATTAACCTAGCCTAGCGGGGGGCTTGACCCACCGATAAACTAACCTAACCTAACCTAAATTTAACCAAATCTAACCAGATCTAACCTAACCTAACCAAATATAACCTACCCTAATCAATAATACCCTAACCAAACCTCCTATATGGTTGGGGGGCCTCTGGAAGGGGAGGTTGTGTCTGTATGAGTATTAGTCTAAGACAACTATATCATTTCTACAATATGTATATAAGTTTGGTAAAATTCTAGTGTTTGCCCATACTCTCCCACTTCCCCCAAACAAGTTTGGGCACCTGTGGGAATGCGGGGTTTTCGGGTGGGGAACAAATTATGCGTCGGAAACACGTAATTTAAGAGTTGTTTAGGGGGTTAAAATTTCCCCAGATCTAGGGTAATTTCCTTATATCTAGAGAAATTTGCCTAACCAAAATTAACCTAACCTAGCGGGGGGCTTGACCCACCGATAACCTAACCTAACCTAACCTAACCAAACCTAACCTAACCAAATCTAACCTAACCTAACCTCCTAGCGGGGGGGTTGGGGGGTTGGGGGGGGTTTCTCTACACTTCAGTCATCATTCTGTGAGGATCGTCAAGTTCACACGTCTCTGGACTCAGAAGAAATCCAATGAATTTTCCCTAAATCTAGAGAATTTTTTTAATTTCCATAACTCAAAAAGTATGTGGTTGCGACGCATATTTTGTACCCCAGCCATATATCCTGCATTCCCCCAGGTCCCCAAGCTTGTTTTGGGGGAGAGGGGGGAGTATGGGCAAACACTAGAATAATACCATAAGTTTTAAAGGTTACGCGGAAGTGCATTAATACTGTACAGTATACTAAACAAAAAATAATATAGAAAACGCATGTGGTAATGGCGGTAGTGACCGCGCAGTTATCGTCCATTATAACTGAAACACCAACCGAGAAGTCTTGCCGACATAAAAGTTTTCGGCGAGTTCCACTTGTAATAGGTGCAAATGAAAGAATAAAAGGTATTTCGTTATTGGACAAGTTTTTCGCTTGTCCCAAAATAATTTAAAACTACACTTCAATACAATACATGGACATTTGGGTTTCGTAACATGTCAAAAAACCCCAGACTCCCCAATCACTAAACTAACCCCCGATATTCGGTCCCTGAATTCACAAAAACGGGTAAAAGCTGTTTAAATATATAGATTGGGTACTGTTATGTTAATAAATAGACTTGTAACTGTCGCTTAATAGGAACTCTCGCCGACGTAAAAAAAATGGAGGTAAAACTTTGAAAAGTCCTTCACCCCTATCTTTTTTTTCTTCCCCCTATAGCCAACAAGCCTGGGGAACTGGCGGGAATACGGGGTTTTTGGGTGGGGGAAGCAAATATAAGTGATTAATGGCTCCCCAAAAAATCATCAATGTCACTATATGTAAAATCTAACCTAACCTAACCTTAACCACAAAGTATACCTAACCTAACCTAACTAACCTTAACCACAAGTATACCTAACCTAACCTAACCTAACCTTAAAACCACAAAGTATACCTAACCTAACCTAAAACCCAACCTTAACCACAAAGTATACCTAACCTAACCTAACCTTAACCACAAAGTATACCTAACCTAACCTAACCTTAAACCCCAAAGATACCTACCTAACCTAACCTAACCTTAACCACAAAGTATACCTAACCTAACCTAACCTAACCTTAACCACAAAGTATACCTAACCGAACCTAACCTAACCTTAACCACAAAGTATACCTAACCTAACCTTAACCACAAAGTATACCTAACCTAACCTTAACCACAAAGTATTTCTAACCTTAACCACAAAGTATACCTAACCGAACCTAACCTAACCTTAACCACAAAGTATTTCTAGCCTTAACCACAAAGTATACCTAACCTAACCTTAACCACAAAGTATACCTAACCTAACCTAACCTTAACCACAAAGTATACCTAACCTAACCTAACCTTAACCACAAAGTATACTTAACCTAACCTAACCTTAACCACAAAGTATACCTAACCTAACCTAACCTAACCTTAACCACAAAGTATACCTAACCTAACCTAACCTTAACCACAAAGTATACCTAACCTAACCTAACCTTAACCACAAAGTATACCTAACCTAACCTAACTGGACTTAAATTTTTTTAGGCACCTCATATTTCATTGCGGCCGTGTGGGTTAACCAAGGGGTGAGCGCACGCTGGAACCTTTACAGATGTGAAGTACAATAAGCATACAATACAGTGCGGTAGTTCATTTCAGTCAAAGCCGGAAGGGTGAGTTCCAAAGTATTTCCAAAATGGAACATTCTCCGACGGTGGCGAGCATTCCTTCCGTTCGGGGACTGTACCATTAAAGGCTAGCAAACGTGACCTAACTACCATTCAGGGGCAATGAGGGTCAAGCGTCCTGAGTGACCTAACCATAGTGCAAGGTTACTGAGGGGCAGGCATCAGAACAAAAGTTTCATTCTCAAAAACGTCCAAATTACGATATAGTGAAACAACATTAATCTAGCCGCGGGATGCCAGGCTCGCCTCGTCCCACAACAATTCTGCTCACAGGACTCCGCTAGTGGTCTAAAAAACTGGTACTGCCCAATAACGAACTAATACAACAAAAACACCGAAGGCAGTACCTACACGACTGAGGCGGCCTCCCACCAAGGCTTGTATCTCCTAAACATTTGTAAACACACGCCGCTGCCGACTACCAATAGGCTTATATTTCAATCCTTACCTCGGTGGTAACGTCTATTAGGCATAATAAATGACATTTTATTTATATATATGAGATACACCTTCTCTACACCTCCTCGTCGAGGTGGTGTAAATCTACGCCATAATATTGGCCCTGTGACGTCACGGAAATGGAGTAAGTACGCTTGCTGGATCCAGCCAGGGAGGGTTGGCGCAGACTTGCACCGAGGGGTAAAGTCTGGCGTTGTGACGTCATCGATTTGGCGCAGATGTAGCTCCTGATCCAAGAAAGTTTTCGAAAGAGGAGTATCTCCGACTTACACTGACATACACCGGCGTATGTGTTTGCTGGATCTGGCCCCTGGGCTGGACAAAGGGGTATTTGGTTGACACCAGTGGGGTCACCCCTAGCAAGCCGTGACCTGAAGGGTAGGTAATTAAGCATATGGTGCGGCCTGACATTTAGGGGTAATTAGCAGGTATGCGGCCCCAACCTTGGGACCGCAGTCAGGTCACCCCTAGCAAGGCGTGACCTGAAGGGTAATTAAGCATATGGCGCGGCCTGACCTTTAGGGGTAATTAGCAGGTGTGCGGCCCCAACCTTGGGACCGCTACACTACCTTCTCTTGTATCACGCGGCGTCCCCTACATTACAACGTCTTTTTTTATTATGCATGTTTTATGTTTAGTTCATGTGCAGGTATGTTATTTTGTGTGCTATTTTCTCTTTCAGAATGCTTTTTCTGCAGAATAGGTAGTACAGTGTGGGTAATATAGACGCTGTGTGTTTGTTGTGTTTGCTATAGTTTATTTTAGCTTGAAAAACATGTTTTTTTTTTTTTTAATTGATGGGGTCCTGGAACCAAACCTATATTTTACCATTAGTTATGCGTTTCGTTATACGAGATTTCGTTTTACGAGTATGCCAGGTGGAACCTAACTGCTCGTATGTTCGGGACCTCCCTGTATGTATATATATATATATATACACTACCCTCCCGAGTTTCGCGCTTGCTTTCTTCCGGAGGCATAGCGCGAAACTCGCGGATCGCGAAACTCGGGTATTGAAA
Source organism: Chionoecetes opilio (assembly GCA_016584305.1). Taxonomy (NCBI): domain Eukaryota; kingdom Metazoa; phylum Arthropoda; class Malacostraca; order Decapoda; family Majidae; genus Chionoecetes; species Chionoecetes opilio. The sequence continues at coordinate 51,013 of JACEEZ010005145.1, read as the reverse complement.
ACACTGTAAAAATGCTTATTTAGTATTTTTTTTTTTTTTGGTGTGTGTATGTGTGCCTACAGCGCCGTTAGGCAGTGACCTCCAGGGGTGGGGTGGTAGGCCCTGGAGGTTAACTTGAGGGCTGTGTACCTACCGTATTTTGCAGCTTATAAGACTCACTTTTTCCCCAAAAAAATATCCTGAAAATGCCCCAAGCCCCTTCCACCCAGCAGTGTGGGTACTGGGTTTTAGCCTAGGGTTTGTGCCCCGTTTCCCCGGGGTGGTGGCTTCGGCCCAACACTCGTAGAGAAGGGGAGGGAGGAGAGGAGTTTAGTTGGGATCACCCAGCGGTACTGTTTTGGGATGGGGAGCCTACAAAACTTGTCAGCGATGGTTGTGTGACGTGTTATACGGGAAATAACACTGTCACATCCCTTTTCCTCTTTCTCTCCTGTCTCCTCCAGTACCCCAGAAACCACAGTCCCCACACACTCTGGTTAATCACTTATAAAGGAGTATTTTTTGTAATAGAAAGGAAAGGGCAGGGTTAAGGAAAGGTGCTACTTTTTGAGGTGTTACCTATCTTATGCGACACGGGCTTTTCCCTGAAAAAAACCAAAAACAAGGGAAAAAAAAAAAGCAAAACTACAAGCTAAATGCCTATTTATATAACTACGGGAAAGGTAGGAAGCTGCCCCTTACTCTCTTATGGGGGGCGGTAGCAGAGGGGGGTAGCGTAAAGATAATGTAAAGCTCGAACACGACTTCACAGACGACCTACAAAGTGTACTAAGCAAAAAGGTCACAAAAAGAAGAAGTCTCGAGTGGCGTTCTCAGTGACCGAGTTCCTTGATGAGGGCTGAAAAAATCCATTTAAAATCTTTCTCGCACCGTTGAGGGGCCCTAAAAACACCCACACGCTGCCCATTAACTCTCCCTTTCGATTGCGGGCATTGGGGGACCAGGGGGCGGATGGCCTCAAAATCCAGGCATCACTATAAAAATTCTGTCGCCCCCCACGGGAAAAAGGCCAAACCTCACACCCCTCAAGTTAACCCCGGGGTCTACCATCCCACTCCGGGAGGTCACTGCCTAACGGCGCTGTAGGCACACACACGCACCCAAAAAAAAAAAAAAAAAAAAAAAAAACCGAAAATGGGGGATTAATGCGCGAAGCGGGATGGTAGAATTTGGGGCTCAGCGCGAAACTCGAGGATCGCAAAACTCGCATAGCGTGAACTCAGGGGTAGTGTATTAAAAATTATATATAATATTATTATTTAAAATTTAAATATATATATATTAATATATATAAAAATTTACATATATATAATATATAATTATATTATTATCCCTATATATATATATATACATTATATTTTAACTTTTAATATAATTAACATATATATATATTATTATATATATAATATATATATATATAATTAATATAATATATATATATAATATATACATACAACATACATACATACATCCCACATACTACATACATACTCATACTTATACTACATACAAATATTATATAATATATTATATATTATATATTTTTATATTATATAATACGTAAACCTCTGTATTCGACCCTCATTATTCGACTTCGCTTCCCCTCCCCCTCTATTTTTTTTTTAAATTTTTGTTGGGGTGGTTTAGGGTGGGTGATGTGGTCGTGGGGTTTAGAGGCCCGGCACCCCGGCAGAGCTTTATGACCACCCTGACTATACTTTGTATACTGTAATTTGGTTTCTTTGTTGTGTAAAATGTTGTATTGGGATGATCTGAGGCCATTGACCCTTTGGGCCCCAGATCCAGCAACGGGGGTCGTATCCCCAGCTACCACCCCTCTCCCACCCCCTAGATATTCCTGCCCTAACTACCGTATCCAGAAACCCCCCTCGTTGGGTTTTTAACAGGTAAAGGCCCTGACTGGCTGTCTCAATCAATTCAATGATTCATCAAACGTCATCAGCCCCAAAGCCAATGACAAACCGTTCAAAAAACTTCTCCCCAATCCAAGTCAACAAAACTTTTTGACAGGGCCCTTTAAAGGGGCATGTCACAGGGACACTTTTTCCGTTTGTTTACGAGGTGGCCACGGAAAGAATGTTTCCCCGTCCGGGAAACCCGCCACCTAAACCCTTTAAATTACCCTTTTTTAAAGGTGACCGCGGTACGACACTGCCTAAAAAATGAGGGGTGTTAAAACAGCTCCCAATCACCGAGTATAAAAACGTAAGAGTAAACCCTCCCACCCTGATGGGGAGCCTTTTGACCCGCCCGGGGGCCCCGCCTACCTCTCGGCAACACGCTGCCCTCCGCCTCACCCGTGCCTTCCGAAAAGACAGGTCAGCTACCCTGCCCGTGATGCATCAAGGGTGTCACCAGGGGATCATAGGGGTCCTCAAGGGGGGCCTCACACCCTACAGACAAACCAAGAAGGAAAATCTTCGCCGCATGATACTGCTGCCGGCTGCCGCTGCCGACGTAAATGACTGCTGTACACTACTCCTGACAGTAGTACCGGGAAGGGCCCCTATCAGCATTCGGTATACAGAATCCATGATACGAGATGTGTAAATTTGGGGCATTTTCAAAAATTTTATGAAAAACCATGCTACGACATTCAAAATGGGTTGGTAAAAACCAAGTTTTTTATAAAGTAATTCTTTTTTTACTAAAAATTTTAAAGTCATTTACTGACTATATGATTTTACCCAAGGTTTTTGAAATCAACTGAAAATATGTAATTTGGTGGTCGGTACGACTGGGCCACAAAAAATTCACATCCTGGACATTTACAAAATTCAATGCCAGAGACGATTTGGGGAGTGGAAGAGATCTGCGCCCCCCCCCCTTTTCCCTTACCTACCCTACCCCCCTCGAGTCTATTGTATCACGCGGCAGCACCAGGGTTTTCCTCTTCCCCAAATGATCAAGGGGGGAGGAAAACTCTAAGCCCCCTTCCAATTCCCTAAAGGAACCACGAAAGCGCCAAAATGCATGCGCAGCGCCGTCATGGTCCGGGTTTTGGGTCCAAACGTGGCTCGTGCCCCGCTCTGCCGGCCAGAAAGTTAGTCCCGTCGCCTCGCCCCCTCCTGGCAGTGCAAAAAAAAAATTTTTTGGAATCACTCAAACAATTTTCTTTTCATCACTTTCGATGTAATTTGGTTATAAATTTGGGGGATTAACCCCACAAAGGTCTACATTCCTAAAACTTATGCCCCCAAATTTACATTTTTATAGCCCCGATTCGGTGTTTACTACCCCCTTCGGGCCGTTCGGTATTTTTTTTGTACCCCAAACCCCCCACCACTACTGAGGAAACAAAATGTTGTTCTGGAAAAAATGTTGTCCAAAAAACGAAAGTTTACGTTCTCTTCCCTTGGCAAAGTGCCGTCATACTTAACTTTAAAAAAAATACCAACACCAACACCAACACACACCACACCACAGACAGACAGACGGGAAAAACCACCACCCCTTTCCTACCCCAAATTTTTTGTTGCTGTGGCCCAAAACGTGGTTGGGCCGTCCCCCGGGGGGTAATGACAGGTGTGAGAGGCGGGGTCCTTACCCAGGGCTGCGGGGAGGAGTTTGTTGTTCTTGTTTTTTTGTTTTAGGGCTGCGAGATCCCCTTGGGGAACACTATGACCCTGGGGAGTCCCTTTATTTTATCACAGGCTGGTAGTTGACCTGTCCTCCTAGGGAAAGGACAGGTGAGGCGGTGACGGCGTGTTGCCGTGAGGGGTGGACGCCCCCCCGCCAAAGGGGGGGGCAGGTCACAGGGGGTGACGTTTTGGGGGGAGAGTTGAGACTGTACCTACACGGGTGAGTTAAAAAGCGGACACTGCACAGAAAAATGTTCAATGTCTCCGGAAAATTCACGCACCAAGGGGATGGGGGGAGGGGACGACGGAGGCGTGCAGGTGAGCCGTGGTGTCGTGTGCCCCAGGGGGAGGCGGGTGGGGGGGGCATCCAGGACGCGGATTTTTTCCTTTTTCCCGGGGGGGGGAAGGTCACTGCGGTATTGGCCCATGGAGGTGATGCGGGGGGGCATCGCCGATGGGTTTTTCCAGGTGGAGCGGGAGACCCGGGGATGAGGGGTTTTGCCGCGAGAGGGCAGAAGGAAGGGGTTGTGTTTACCTTTTAAAGCCCTCCTGGCCCCAGAACCCCCACCCGTTGCCTGGGATACCCGCGTGGGGGGGGAACCCCCTGAAGGCAAAATTTCCCCGCCCTCTTGGGAAGGGGGGGAGGCCCCCGGAGGTGTGGACAGGGGCCCTGGATGAGTGGGGGTGGTGGGAGAGGAGGAGGTGGAGTGAGGAGAGGGAGTCTGGTAATCACAGCCTTGCCCTTGTTTACATGTGTGGAGGCGGGGTGAGGGCCGGGGGCCGACCCAGAAAACACTACGCCGGGTATGTCGTAAGTTGAGATACCCCTTTTTTAAAAAAAAACTTTTTTGGTCAGGACAAAATCTGCGCAAACGATGAGTCACAACGCCAGTTTTAAAACCCTCGGTGAAAGTCTGCGCCAACCCCCCCTACTGGATCCAAACGTACTTACTCCATTTCCGTGACGTCCGGGGCCAATATTAGGGCGTAGTTTAAAAACCCCTCGTGAGGAGGTGTAGAGAAGGGGTATCCATTTTATAAAAAAAAATTTCATTTTTATGCCTAATAGACTTCCCCGAGGAAAGGTTGAAAAAAAGCCTTTGGTTCGGCAGGGCGTGTGTTTACAAATGTTTAGGAGATACAAGCCTTGGGGGGAGGCCCCTCACCGTGTAGGGACTGCCTTCGGTGTTTTTTTGTATTGTTCGTTTTTGGGCGCACCAGTTTTTTAGACCCCTGCGGAGTCCTGTGGCAGAATTGTTGGGGCGGGCACCCTGGCACCCGCGGCTAGATTAATTTTTTCACTATTCTAATTTTGGACTTTTTTTTGAAATGAAACTTTTGTTCTGATGCCCCCCCCCTCGGGGCCCTTTGCACTGGGGTTAGGCCCCTCAGGACGCTTGACCCTCATTCCCCCTGAATGGTAGTTGGGTCACGTTTGCTACCCTTTTAATGGAAATCAGTCCCCAAGGGAAAGGGAATGCCCCCCGGGGAAAATTTTCCTTTTTGAAATTTTGGGGGTCCCCCTTGGGGCTTGACGAAAAAACACCCCTGTATTGTATCTATTGTACTTCACATTGTAAAGGCCCCAGCGTCCCTCAGCCTTGGTTTAACCCCAACGGCCGCTTAAAATATGAGGTGCCTCAAAAAATTCTAATCCATTAGGTTGGTTGGGTTTAGGTACTTTGTTTTATTTTGGTTAGGTTAGGTATACTTTGGGGTTTAAAGGGTTGGGTTTAGGTTGGTATATTTTGGGGTTTAAAGGGTTTAGGTTAGGTTGGATACTTTGTGGTTAAGGTTAGGTTGGGTTTATTTGGGTATACTTTGTGGTTAAGGTTAGGTTGGGTTAGGTTAGTATATTTTTGGGGTTAAAGGTTAAAATACTTTGTGGTTAAGGGTTTTGAAATACTTTGGGTTTAAGGTTGGGTTGGTATACTTTGGGGTTTAAAGGTTGGTTGGGTTCGGTTAGGATACTGTGTGGTTGGTTTAGGTTAGGTTAGGTTGGGGATACTTTGGGTTAAAGGGTTGGTTAGGTGGTTATTTTGGGGTTAAGTTAGGTTAGGTTAGTTTTTTTTTACATAAGTGACTTTGATGATTTTTTTGGGAGCCATAAATACTTATATTTGCTTCCCCCCCCATAAACCCCGTTTTTCCCCGCCATTCCCCAGGCTTGTTGGCTATGGGGGGAAAAAAAAAAAAGATAGGGGTGAAGGACTTTTTCAAATTTTTACCTCCTTTTTTTTTTACGTCGGCGAGAGTTCCTATTAAGCGACAGTTAAAGTCATTTTTAACAAAAAAGTCCCCAAATCTATATATTTTAAACAGTTTTTACCCGTTTTTGGAATTCGGGGACCAAATATCGGGGGTTAGTTTAGTGATTGGGGGGAGTCTGGGGTTTTGAATGTTACGAACCAATGTCCATGTATTGTATTAAAGTGTAGTTTTGAATTATTTTGGGACAAGCGAAAAACTTTCCAATAAGAAATCCCTTTATTCTTTCTTTGCACCTTTAAGGGGAAAAATCGCCGAAATTTTTAGCGAAAAGACTTCTCGGTTGGTGTTTCATTTAAAAATGGACGATAACTGCGGGTCACTACCGCCATTACCACATGCTTTTCTATATTATTTTTTGTTTAGTATACTGTCAGTATTAATGCATTTCCGCGAAAACCTTTAAAATTATGGTTTTTTCTAGTTTTTGCCCATACCCCCCCTCTCCCCCAAAAAAGCTTGGGACCTGGGGGAATGCAGGTATATGGGTGGGGTACAAAAAAATGCGTCGCAACCACTACTTTTTTAGTTATGGAAATTAAAAAAATTTTCCCGGGTTTAGGGAAAATTCATTTGGGTTTCTTTTGGCCCCAGACGTACCCTGAACCGACGATCCTCCAGAATGATGACTGAAGTTTTGAGAAACCCCCCCAACCCCCCCTAGGGGTTTGGTTAGGTAAAATTTTTGTTTGGTTTGGTTTTGGTTAGGTTGTTTGGGGTTTGGTTAGGTTAATCTGGGTTTGGGTTTGGTTGTTTGATTGGGTTTAATTTTTTGGTTGGGTTGGTTATTTATCGGGGCCCGCCCCCGAGGTTAGGTTAATTTTGGTTGGGGAAATTTCTTAAGATATAAGGAAATTACTTAGATTAGGGATTTGTCTCCTCACAAACCAAATTTTTAAATTCGGTCTCCGACGCATTTTTTTGCTCCCCCCCCGAAAACCCCCCCTTCCCACGGTGCCCAAAATTTCTTTTTGGGTTAGTGGGAGAGTATGGGGAAACACTAGAAATTTAAAAGGGGAAAACTGTTGTCTCAAAAAAGACGCGAGTCCCGTCCATTTTTACCAAAAGCACTAATTTTAGGGAAGGAAAAATCTAGTCATGTTTTAGAAAATGACTGCGCAGTCCCCGTTATTTTTAAAAAGCACTAATTTTTCCCAAAAAAAAAATAGTCAGTGTCTCAGAAAATGACCGGCATCCCGCCCCTTTTTTCCAAAAGCCTAATTTTTGGCAAGGAAAATTAGTCATGTTTTTGAAAAAAAGACCGCGCAGTCCCCCGTTTATTTTTTACCGGGATCTTTTCCCCTTTAAACCTATTAACCTAAACCCTTTCCTCGGGGAGAGTTCCCCGGGTTGTGTCAGGCGAAATTTCGGGAGACAGAGTAGCCCACCAGGTACCGTTCTCATTATCCCCGAAAAGATACGATTAGGGCACTAAAAGTCTGCCTCTTAAAGCCCTTTAAAAATGATTTATTGTCAACCATGAGTCTGCCCCTTTTTTTCCCTGATTTTTTAGGTTAATCAGGATGGCTGGCCCATTTTGCCCTAGAAAAATTTATTAAAAATCAAACGGATGTCGCGCCTTAAATTTTGCCCCCAAATTGTTTATTTCTGGGCAATCTGTACTGTCAAGGTACTCCTAGTGGGGTCCGTTGATTCGGGCCGCCTAATAGCATGCAACCCCCAGCGGGGGTTTAACGGTCGTTTTCAGAGACCCCCAAATTTATTTTTCTTGGCCTACAAAGGGGGTTGTTCAATGGAGTAGTTTTTTTTTGCGCAAACCCCTAAAAAAATAAAAAATTTTCTTTGTGGGTTAAAGGGTTTGGGTTTGGTTTTTATTAAAACCTTAAGGGTTTGGTTAGTTTCTTAAAAAACCCTTTAAAGGGTTGGTTTTTTAAAAAACCTATAAGGTTAGGGTGGGTTTTATTAAACCTTAAGGGGTTTGGTTTTGGTTTCATTAAAACCATAAGGGGTTGGTTAAGTTTATTTTTTTTTTATATTTTTTTTTTTTTGCGCAAAATAAAAAATTCTCCGTTGAACAACACCTATTGTAGGCCAAGAAAAAAATAGTCGGTTCTCTGAAAAAAGCCCGGGGGGGAAACTCGTCCCCGTATGCATTTTAAAAGGGGGCCTATTCAAATGGCGGCCCGAATCAACTGTACCCCTTAGTGTAGGGGGAAAAACCCCTGTTCACAACCCAGAAGTCCCGGTTCGATCCCCCGGGGGGAGCGGAAAAAAGTTTTTGGGTGTTTTCCCTTAAAACCCAGCCCCCGTCCACCCAGCATGAATGGGTACCGGGTGTTAGCCGGGGGGTTTTTAAACCCCCCTCCCGGGGTGCTGGGTTCGGCCCCCACTATAAGCACTAGCAGACAGCCTCTACTCGGGGGAGTCTGGGAGAGAGCTGCTGGTTTCAGCGCGACCATCTCAGCTGCGTAAAAACTGACAAATTCTTTAATCATCATCATCATCATCAAACCCCCCCCTTACCTTTAAACATGAAACATCGTTTTGTTGGGTCAACCCCGATGCCAGCTGAGTAACAGCTGATTAAGTTTTTAAAAATTATTTACACGTGACACCCTTTTGGGCTGATGATCTGAATAGCTAATATAAACACGCTGTGATTCGCTTTACGGGATGACGCAAAATATTTGCCAGCCAAACGCTGTCTCTGTGGAATACTCCGAGATACTCCTCCTTGCGCCCGTGTAAATCCATCTCGGGGATATTTAAACAGCCTCGGGGGCCAAAAGGGGGGGGAGGGTTGCGCCGGATAGATTTAACCATACTTACACCCCTTTACTTACTTTTTTGCTGGATCTGGGCCCCGGGGTGAGTTTTAGAGGAAGGATTTTAGTGGTGCGAGCCCCTCAACTCTCTCTCAAAAGCCTGTGCGCGCTCGGGGCGTTCGAATTCCAAAGATTGAAAATCGAGAAATGCCAGTGGGCGCTGGGTTTTAACTCAAAGGTTGGTCTACTGTTTTTGGCTCCGCGACTAATATTTTTCATAAATAATTTCGCGAAAAAAATTTTGCCCGATTGAATAAAAAAATATATTTTTCTTTGTTCTCTAATTAATGGGGCAGCTTACGAGGAAGTTCTATAATAGCAATTTTAAACAAATTACCCCCCTGGTAGCAAAACTTAAAAATTTTTTTCATGTTTTGTGGCATGTAAAATTTGGGCGTGTTTCACACTGTTTTCTAAGACATACTGCGCGTTGGCAAAAACTTTTCAAAAAAACAATAAACAAAAGCCTTGGAAAAAAAGAAGAATAAAGAAAAGCCGAAAAACGGGCCTTTTTGCTGCGACAATGTAGGTTTAATTGTGGAGGCGACAAGCCGCGGCGGGAATGGGGGGCGGGGAGATTGTGGGGGGGGAGTTGAATCCAAAAAAATTGCCACTTCAGCGTCGACTCATTGCATTTTCTAGGCTTTCTATCTGTTTGATCACAAAAATAATGGGTTCCCAAAACCCGTGATTAAACCCAGTCGTCAAAAAAAGTCGTTTCTCCATTATTTTTTTGCTTTTAGTAAAATTTGGAAAAAAAACATCGGGTGAAATTTACCCGGATTATTTTTTTATTAAAACTTCTACATAAAGTCGGGGGGGTCCAGCCTCGGGCCCCTTTGCTTTTGGCTCGTTTTGCGGCGGGAACGGGGAGCGGCCACATTCCACCAAATTAAACTCTTCGCTAATTACTCATTAGTTTACGCAAAAATTTTGTTTCACACACCCCCATTGTTTTGACAGCATACTTCAGTAAAATTTCGCTCAACCCCGACAATTTTTAGGAGTAGTTATCCACTTTTTGGCTTAAATTTGGTTCCAGGGGCCCTTAGGGTAAAAGTGGGGCCAGGGTATGGTAGGGGCCAATCTTTTAATTATTCATAAAAAAGTAAACAAAGAAACCCATTCAATATTTTCAGTCAAAAAATTTATCATAAAAAAAATTTGATACAAAATTAGAAAATCAGGTAAAATAGAAAAATCTGAGTAAATAAAAACAAAATTAATACTGTATAAAACTATATCTCCTCTCTCCCCTTTCCTTTTTTCCCTCCCCCTTTTCCTGGTCGCTCTCCCCCACATTTTTGTCTCTTGTCCTCTTTTCTCTCCACACTTTCTCTCTCTCTCCCCTTTCTCTGTCTCTCTCTTTGTCCTCTCTCTCACACACTTCTGCCTCTTGCCTCCTCATACCTTTCTCTCACTTTCTGTCCACACACTTCTCTCTCTTCTCCTTTCTACGATTTACATAACTTTTAACGGTGTTTTTTATCTTACGTTTGACACCCCTGTAGGAACAGACAAAAGCTCACAGCCAGTCACCACCACCACAGTTCTCCCAACACACACCACCCCCCACAATCCCCAATCCTCACCCCCACACCAAGGAGTGACGTGTGAAAAAGGGTTTGGTGTCTTAGGGGGGCTCCCCCCAGCCCGTTGTCGGCCGCTGCTCGTTCCCCCCCAAACATAAATCACCATCTCACCGCTGGCTGTAGGGGGTTACCAGCCTTTAGGGGTAAAAAGCAACACTGGTCTGTACAAGATACCTCTGGACCTCAAAGGGCTTACAAGGTCATTCACACCCGGGCACAGGTGAGAGGAGCAGGAGACTTATTTTTTTGTTCTAGTGTTGTACGTTTTTATAAGCAAGGGCGTAATAGGATTATAATGAGGAGAACTTATGTTTGCTGTAAAACTTTCAGCACAAAAATTTATGCTGCTCTTAAATGACAGTTTTTACTATAATGCTTTTGTTTTAAAAGTTTAGTTTTTGTTAGTTTTTTAGATGATCAGTTGTCAAAGAACTAAAACAAGATTTTACTTCGATATTTTCACTACATTAAAAAATAACTTCTCTGAAATTCAAAATTTTTTTAGTATACATAATTTTTTTTGGGAAAAAATTTTTTTCCCACATTATTTTAAAATCGAAAAAAAATGATTATTTTGTAAACTCCTTATTCATACGGTCAAATTTAAAATCCTTTTCATAGGGCAAATAAAAGTCCATTATTTTACCGGGCAATTAGTAAAATCCATTATTCTACGGGCAATTAGTAAAAAACCCTTTTTCAAAGGTCAATTGTAAAAATCCTTATTTACGGTCAATTTAAAAAATCCATTATTCTACGGGCAATTAGAAAAACCCAAATTTTACGGTCAATTTGTAAAATCCATTTTCATACGGTCAATTAGTAAAAAGTCCATTATTTATACGGTCAATTATAAAAGTCCATTATTCCCTAGGTCATTAGTAAAACCCTTTTTCAAGGTTCAATTGAAAAATCCATTATTTATACGGGCAATTATTTAAAAATCCATTATTCATAGGCCCCTTGTAAAAGTCCATTATTCATTGCCCCAAATTTTAAAAGTCCTTATTCATACGGTCAAATTTGTAAAAAATCCCTTACTACGGGCAAATTAGTAAAACCAATTCATACGGTCAATTGAAAAGTCCATTATTTTTAAGTCAAATTTTAAAAGTCCTTATTATAAGTCAAAAATTTTAAAAGTCCAATTCAACGGAATTTTAAAAACCTTATCTCGGGGTTAATTTTTAAAAGTATTATTCTACGGCCAATTCGTTTAAAAATCCATTATCATCGGTCTTGTAAAAGTCCGTACAAAACGGGCAATTCTGCCTTATTTCGGGCAAACGTGTCCTTTTCATACGCAAAGAAAAAGTCCTTTTCATACCAACGTAAAGTCCTTATTCTACCTTTTAAGAAAAATTCCCCCAAAGGCTTAGGTCCTTTCAACGGTTTAAATAAAAAGTAATTTTATAGGCCCAATATAAAGCCAATTTTAACGGCAAAAGTAAAAAGTCATAAAAAACTTAGAAACGCCGGGTTGGCAAAAGGAAATTGAAAAAACCTTAAAACCGCTTCGTTGTTTTTAAGCGTATTATTGCCTGTTACAACCTAGAGGGAAAAGGGTCCAAGACTAAATTCCGGGGGGGGTTGATAAGAATGGGGGTCACCCACACCCCCCCTCCTCCTTCCCCCAAAATCCCCATACTTTCCCCTTTCCCTCCCTCCCCTCCTCCCCATCCAAAAGCCCGAAGGAAAAAATATTCCCCCCCAGGGCCCCCCGGGCCCCCCCACCCACCACAGAAAAAAAAAAAAAAAAAAAAAAAAAGGGGGGGAAAAACACCCCACCCATTTTGGGAAAACCAAAACCCCCTCCCAAAAGCAGCCCCGGGGGGTAAACCCCCCGTTTTTTTTTTTAAACCCAAATTTTTTTTTTTTTTTTTTTTAAAACCCAGGGTTTTTTAAAAAAAAAAAAAAAAAAAAAACAATTGGGTACCCAAGTTGGGTTTTTGGTGGTTTTTTTTGTTTTTCCCCCCCAAAAAAACTAGGCAAAAGGAATCGAAAAGACTTAACCGCTTGCTGTGTGTATTTGTATTAGACGTATTATTCCCGTGTTACAGTACTCTAGAGTGACAACGTGTGTCCTGACAGTACATCAATTCATCATTGGGGGCGCGTCGCCTCCCCCACCCTACGCCCACTCCGGGGGTCACACACGCGAGTCCCCATGCAGGCTGCCTTCCCATACCAAGCGTCCCCATGCAGGCTGCCTTCCCATACCAAGCAGTCCCCATGCGGGCTGCCTTTCCCCATACCAGCGGGCTCTCGACAGGAAACATCAACTGCCCCACCCACGAGCCTTGTAGGCGCCCCTTGGCCCCTCCACGCCGGATTGTCTCTTACAGATACAACCCGATGGGAAGGATCGTTTCAGGGTAGTGTGCCATGCCCATATAGCCCAAGTTGGCGCAGACGGACTATGCAGGTAATAGGCCTCGATTCAGTCTCACGGTGCAATCGCTGGTTTGACACGTAATCATCCCAGCGATACCCCATGATTCTGTGAAGACGCTTATTACCAAAGGCATCGATTCGTCTCTTCAAGTCGCTATTTAGTGGCCATGTCTCACAACCATAGAGTAAGACAGGGATCACAAGCCACTTGAAGATTCGAGGAGGAGGAGGAGGAGTTGTATATGAAGTTAATGAGATTGTCTGAACATATAATTCCCCCTCCCTCCCTCTCTCTTACGTCCTAAAATCCTTCTAATTACTTTTTCTCTTCCTCTCTCTCTCTCCTCTCCTCTCAGCCACTGCCACAGGAGCCACAGTATGTTTCCCCACATATATTAACACCACAGGCGACACCACAGCCTCCACCACACAGACACAGACACACACACACATTTGACACCATCATGCCAGCGCTACCCGTGACAGTGTACGCCAGTATCAATGTACAGTGTGTGGTTTTATGTCTAAATAAACTTGCCCCAACACATTACTTTGTCTTTAATCATCCAATCAGTCTGTCTCCGGAGAGGCTGCCAGGCATTGTAGACTTAATAGTTTTTTTTTGGTATTTTTCACAATATCTTCACTACTTAACAGCGGCATGACCACTGGACAGCAATCTTCACTACAGAGGGTGTTTTGATTGTGTCAACCTTTGTAGTGAAGATTGCTCTGTCCAGTGGTCACGCACTGTTAAGTAGTGAAGATATCATGATTGGTAGTGATGATACGAGGAATGCACCAATCAGCTGCCCCGTAGCATAGAAGGGCAGGCAGGGGGCGTGGCTTCCTTACTGCATTTTGACCATAATAAAAATAGACTATACTTTTTAAAGCAATTATGAATCACCACTCGAGAAGTTAACTCATGGTTCTTGACTCCTAAATATATGTAGCTAATAAAATATTGACGTTCATAAGAAGTTTTTTTTAATTTAATGTATTTAATTAACCCCTTGAGGCCCAGAACGTAATTTCCATTGTAATTTGGGTACCATTAGACGATTTGTAGTGACTATAAGCAGTTTTATAGCTATGACCTGTTTAGTATCCTTGTCCACTAGCTCATGTGGTATATTCAGTGACTTTTCGTTATTTTATGGCTGACAACAGACCATTTGATATAGCCAAGGAAAGATCTGGGCGTGAAGGGGTTAATAATACTTCTAACTACTTACTACTACTACTACTACTACTACTAGATCTGGGCACGAAGGGGTTAATAATATATCAGTTAAATATCTAGACAAGCTCTTTAAAAACTGATCATCTATTACGCTATTAGCATTACTAGTAACAACTGTACGTGTACAGACACTAGAACAAAACACAGTTCTCTCACCTGTCGCCTGGCTGTGAATGACCCTGTAACGCCTTAGAGGTCATCTTGTACAGACCAGTGTTGCATTTTGACCCCTAAAGGCTGGTCACCACTACAGCCACAGCGGTGATGATGGTGACGTCACTGTTGGGCGGTGAACGGCAGCAGCGGCCGTACAAGCGGACTGGTGGGAGCCGGCCCTAAGACACCAACATTTCTTCACGCCGTCACTCCTTCATGCCACACACAACTGTCATGCCAACAAAATATTGATCCATAAATAACATGAAATATCTCAGTGCTCATATAAATATCCAAGTAGAAATATCTCAGTGAAGTCATGTAAGTAGTAGCGGGGAAATGTTGGTGTAGGAATGATAGTATTAATATCCAGTATTATATAGACATGACCTGTTTAAGGTGGTGGTGTGCATGGTAAACAACACTAAAGCATGAAGTATAAACAAAGCCTAAACAAGACACACATGTATAGTTATGAATAATAAAAAAAAAAAAAAAAAAAAATCTTGGCTAGTCCTTTATTCTGTAAAAAAAAAAAAAAGGTTGCTATGCCCCAAGTCCAAGCTATCTGACAATACTTCACCACCACCACACTGCATGTCATCACCATCAGACTCTTCTTAAACTGCTAAGGAAAGGCACAACACTATAACACTGACATATGAACACTACCCCACACCACACCTATGAGAGGCCACTCCTGCCACCACACATGTAACACTCTGTCCACCACCACCACCACCCATTGCCACACTCCGGCCACCACACATGTAACACTGTCCACCATCACTACCCATTGCCACACTCCTGCAACACTCTGTCCACCACCAATTGCCGCACTCCTGCACCACACTGTAACACTCGTCCACCACCAACCTTGCCACACTCCTGCCACCACACATGTAACACTCTGTCCACCACTACACCACCATTGCCACACTCCTGCCACCACACATGTAACACTCTGCCCCACCACACCACCACCAATTGCCACACTCCTGCCACCACACATGTAACACACTGTCCACTACCACCCACCACCCATTGCCACACTCCTGCCACCACACATGTAACACACTGTCCACAACCACCACCACCCATTGCCACACTCCTGCCACCACACATGTAACACACTGTCCACCACCACCACCACCCATTGCCACACTCCTACCACCACACATGTAACACTATGTCCACCACCCATTGCCACACTCCTACCACCACACATGTAACACTCTGTCCACCACCACCACCACCACCCATTGCCACCACACATGTAACACTCTGTCCACCACCACCACACCCATTGCCACACTCCTGCCACCACACATGTAACATCTTCCACCACCCCCACCCCCTTGCCACTCCTACCACCACATGTACCACGTCACCACCATTGCCACACTCCTACACCACACTTGTCCACACAACATCACCTCAAAAGTGGATCTCAGTGCTGGCAATATCACCTTGTCTGACACTCTAAACTTCTAACAAACTCACACTGAACTCCCTCAAAACTGGTCTCAAGTGCGTGTTGAGCGAGGTTAACTTAGTCTTGAAATCCTTTCACCACTCCAGACATCGTAATACTTAACACCACTGTGTCTCAAGGCGTGTTGAGCGAGGTTAGACTTATCAGTAAATCTTTTCCCACTCCAGACATCGGTAATACTTAACACCACTGTGTGTCAGGGTGTGTGTGGTGAGGTTAGACTTGTGAGTAAATCTTTTCCCACACTCCAGACATTGGTGATTCTTAACACCACTGTGTATCAGGGTGTGTTGGGTGAGGCTAGACTTATCACTAAATCTTTTCCCACACTCTACACATTCATGATTTTTAACACCAGTGTGTCAGGGTGTGTCGGGTGAGGACAGACTTCTGAGTAAATCTTTGTCCACACTCCAGACATTGGTGATCCTTGACGCCATTGTGTGTATTCAGGTTGTACAAGTGCTTCATGTGAATCTTCACGTGGGTGGCAATATCCCTCTTTGTCTTGAAACACTTGCCACAAACATCACATTTTAACTCCTTCAAACCAGTGTGTCTCAAGGCGTGTTCGGTGAGGTTAGACTTCTTAGTAAATCTTTTCCCACACTCCAGACATTGGTGATCCTTGACGCCACTGTGTGTATTCAGGTTGTACAAGTGCTTCATGTGAATCTTCACGTGGCTGGCAATATCCCTCTTTGTCTTGAAACACTTGCCACAAACATCACATTTGAACTCCCTTAAACCACTGTGTCTAAAGGCGTGTATGGTGAGGTTAGACTTCTTAGTAAATCTTTTCCCACACTCCAGACATTGGTGATTCTTAACACCACTGTGTGTCAGGGTGTGTGTGGTGAGGTTAGACTTCTTGTAAATTTTTTCCCACACTCCAGACATTGGTGATTCTTAACACCACTGTGTGTCAGGGTGTGTGTGGTGAGGTCAGACTTCTTAGTAAATTTTTTCCCACACTCCAGACATTGGTGATTCTTAACACCACTGTGTGTCAGGGTGTGTGTGGTGAGGCTAGACTTCTGAGTAAATCTTTTCCCACACTCCAGACATTGGTGATTTTTAACACCACTGTGTGTCAGGGTGTGTTGGGTGAGGTTAGACTTATCACTTAATCTTTTCCCACACTCTACACATTCATGATCCTTGACGCCACTGTGTGTCAGGGTGTGTTGGGTGAGTTAGACTTACACTTAATCTTTTCCCACACTCCAGACATTCATGATCCTTGACGCCACTGTGTGTCAGGAAATGTCTCTCAAGCAGACTCTTGCATCTGAATGATTTACTACATTGTGAGCAACAAAACTGCCTCTCTCCTTCTTGGCCTGAGCTGCCTGCCTCCAGGTGATTCTTGCCATCCCTCCTGTGCCTCCCCACAGCTGAGGCAGACTGCTGCTGCTGTTCCCGGCCACTGGTGGTGCTGCTGCCTCCTGCCACGGCCTCCAGCGCAGCAATACTCGCGGCAGCACACATGGCGGCCTGTCCTGCAGGAAGCTCTAGGGATGCCGGCGCGAGATGTCTTAAGTGTGCAGCAGAACACCCAGCTGGGACTGTGATCTCACCACCTGCAACAGTGGTCACAGTCAGGACACAGAGCCAGCTGGGACTGTGACCTCACCACTTGCAACAGTGGTCACAGTCACCACACAGAGCCAGCTGGGACTGTGACCTCAGCACCTGCAACAGTGGTCACAGTCAGGACACAGAGAGCCACACGCTGCCTTCACACTGTACCCACACCCTGCCTCCTGCCTCACACACCCTGATTTGATATAGCCAAGGAAAGATCTGGGCGTGAAGGGGTTAACCTCGTACTCAATGACTGGTTGAAAGTACCAAAACACCGTCATGGTAATATAAACAACCTATCAATAAATACATAATACCGGCACATCAACATCTATATTGAGTAAGTCATCATCACAACACTGTTATTACTATTAGCACTTCAGTTAACTGTCTGTTGTTGTTGCTTTTTTATCTGTATGCTCCGGGTGATATTATTACTATTATTATTATTTATCTATAATAATATAATCGAAAGTGTGTGTGTCTGTGTGTCCGCGATAGGTTCCGCCCTACAGTGGCACAATCCCATCATATGGCACAGTTTTGGAACCAGGTCGACCAGTGGAACATTGTAAGGCCACTTTGGGGATGATCCGATCAATTTTTTTTTTTTTTTAATTTATTTTTATTTTTAGTAGCCTAATAGCGAGAATTGTGAAGAAAAAAAAGTGGGTTGCGAGAATTGAAGAAACCTTGATGTAGGGTGATGGGTAATGGGTGAGTGAATGGGTGGGGTGATGGGTAATGGGTGTGGGGTGATGGGTGAGTGAATGGGTGGGGGGTGATGGGTGAGGGATAGGTGGGGGGTGATGGGTAATGGGTGAGTGAATGGTGTGTAGTGATGGGTAATGGGTGAGTGAATGGGTGGGGGGTGATGGGTAATGGGTGAGTGAATGGGTGGGGGGTGATGGGTAATGGGTGAGTGAATGGGTTGGGGTTAATACATACATTTCTACATCCATGATTTCAGTTAAGTTAGAAGGGGCTATCTGGAGAGTCTGTGTTTGGTGGGCCAAAGGCCCAGCAATAGCCCTCCGCAGGAGCTAGCCAAAAAGTCCGCCCGGAGGGCGGCTTTTTGGCTAGTTATTATTATTATTATAGAGGTCTATAGCTATTTTCAATTATTTGCTTTAGTACTTAAGTTCATTCCCTCGTCTATATATTATGTTGTTGTTTTTCTTGTATGCCTTCGGGTGAGAATACAATTATTATTATTATTACTACTATTGGGGCGCCGAGAGACCAACATAGACGTGGCTCACAATCACAGGTTTGACAGTAATAAATAACAGTCAAGCTTCACGCCACCTGAAGGGGTTACAGGGAGTTTCGTACCCAGGTTTTGTTAGTTGTTTCGTGCACAGATTTTGAGTTTTTTCGTACATACCTGGTGTCGATTGGTAACTCTAGTAGTCAAGTTCAACTCTGAGCTGAGTGTACGAAACAACTATGGTTTCATATAGACTACGAAACAACTTTTTGGTGTATGTACCTACTGGTGTACGAAACAACTGGTGTACGAACTGACTGCACCCCCCTGAAGTCTGCGGTCAGTATAGCAGAGACACATAAGAACATAAGAACATAGGGAAGCTACAAGAGGCTGGGAGACCTACACGTGGTAGTTCCTGTTACTTAACACTACCTACATCCACCTTTCATCCCCATCCATGAATTTATCCAGCCTCCTTTTAAAGACCCCAATAGACTCCGCATTGACCACCTGATGACTGAGTCCATGCCAATCATTCACCACCCGATTTGTGAACCAGTTTCTCCCTATTTCCTTTTTAAATCTACGCTTTTCCTGCTTGAATCCGTTACTTCTTGTTCTACCCTGCTTACTAGCCATAAGAACTTTTCCTACATCGCCTTTATTGTATTTAATATATGTAATATGTGTCGCAGCCACATAGTTTGTGAGTTAGGGGTGTTGTAAAAACTCCCTAGATCAAGGGCTAATGGATTGGATTACTTCCGAGTCCAGAGACGTGTGAACCTGACGATCCTCACCAACAGAATGATGACCGGCGTGTCGAGACCCCCCCCCCCCCCGCTAAGAGGCTAGGTACAAATTTTGTTAGGTTACCGGGGGGGGGGGGGGGTCCTAGGAGGCTGTTAAGAGGGTTTGGTTAGATTACCGGGGGGTCGAGGGGGACGGAAACCTCCCCTTTAAAGAGGTTAGGTTAGATGATTGGGGGCAAGTGGTGACGTCACAGGGTGAACACCGAGAGTACTTTCCGCCCACCAGACATCATGACGGCGTAAATAGCGGCTTAAATGAATGAACAAACCTTCCAATAAAACAAGAAACATAAAACCTAACACATCTAAGTTACGGGATACATGGAAAAAAAATGAAAAAAAAAAAACCCAAGGGTTACGCCAAGCCCCAACTTAGGACCGTGAAACACGCATGATAACATATTTAAAAAACACTAGACATATTGGTTTTGGGTACGCCGTAGGTCCAATGAAAAATGAAATATAGATTATTTCGAATTTGGCAATGTTTTCTTATGTAAAATATAAAATTTTTAAAGGGGGGTCATAGACCACTGTTACCTGGACTGTTCACGCGACATGTTTTGAATTGCGGGGCTGCATAGGGGCCTGCGGGGCGCCGCAAAGAGATATAGTGGTTATGGACTATCTATAGATGGTTATCAGTATATATTGATATACTGTAATCTTCGTAAATGTTGTTCTATAATATTTCAAATAAAAAACAGTAAAACACGCTAAAGAAATGCCATTACGAGACTATGAAGAAATATGCATGAACTTAATATTCACTTAACTCTTTGCCATTTAAAACTTTGCGAGTCAACTTTTATCATGAAGGGTATCAATAGAAGCGCAATTTTATTAGCTTTCCATTGATGTATTTCGTTATCTGATAAATTAATTAGAAACGTGCATAAATTAGCGTTAAATAAATAAATAAAATCATCAATCGGGTAATTTTCCCGATTGATGATGTTATTTATTTACTTATATATTTCGTTTTCTGATAAATGAATTAGTACCATGTATAAATTAGCGTTGACTAAATAAATAACCTCATCAATCGGGAAAATTACCTGATTGATGATTTTATTTATTTAGTTAATGCTAATTTATGCATCGTTCTAATTCATTTATCAGATAACGAAATGTAGCAATGGAAAGCTAATACAATTTCGCTTCTATTGATACCCTTCATGATAAAAGTTGACTCGCAAAGTTTTAAATGGCGAAGAGTTGAAGTGAATATTAAGTTCATGCATATTTCTTCATAGTCTCGTAATGGCATTTCTTTACCGTGTTTTACTGTTTTTTATTTGATAATATTTATAGAAGAAACATTTACGAAGATTACAGTATATCATATATACTGATAAACCAGTCTATATGATCCGTATATATATATATATATGAATCCGAGCGGCCCTCCGACTTCAGCCCCTTGTGCGACAGGCCGATATTCCGTGCGCAGTCCAGGTATACAGTGGTCTATGGGGTGGTTTATCCTCTTCAACTTTTTGGTTTGAGCACTTCTTGCTATGCAAAAGTGGACTTTTATATTCATATGCAAAACATAGCTGGACTTTTTGGCTAGCTCCTGCGGAGAGCTTTTAGTGGGCCTTCGGCCCAATAATTGTAACACTTGTATTTCAATGATAATGTATTTCACACGACCATGAGTTTAATCTCACGGATTATTTTTTGGCTTATCACAAAATCTGACAAAATATTACTGCAAAGCAGCAGGAACTGAAATAACTGAAGTAATAGGACTGAAGTAACTCTGAAGTAATAGGAAGTAGGTCAGTGAAGTAATAGGACTGAAGTAATAGGACATAAGTAACTCTGAAGTAATAGGACAGAAGTAACTCTGAAGTAATAGGAAGTAGGCTAGTGAAGTAATAGGACTGAAGTAATAGGCCAGGGACCTTGACCAGGGGAAGCACCAGGGTACCAAAATAGTTGGATTGGGTTACGATGGGAGGAAGGACAAGACCAGGGCGATGGTGCCCAACAGCTATGGGAAACTGCACCCAAGGTTGATCAGGGAGGAGCAAGTGGTCAGTGACAGAGGAGCCATCTGGAAGGTACCTTTAGCACTTTGTACCAGAGGACCCGGTGCCACCTGAGAAGCCTGCGTTCAAGGTGGCTCAGGCTCTCTATGATCTGCTGGTGACATACGACTCCACTGACTCACTGATCGTACTGCAAGGTGACTCAACTAGGGCCAGCACGGGGTGGAAGGGTGGTACTCACGCCCATTTGGAGAAGATGCTGGGACGCAAGCTCTTCTGGAGTATATGCGTGTTGCACACAAACGAGTTACCCCTGCGCCACCTTATCACCAGCATCGACGGGCCTACCTCATCTGACACTGGCTTCACGGGTCCAGTGTGCAGTCTGCTGTCCAGCGTGAATGAGATGCAGTACAACGCAGAGTTCAGAGGAGTGCCAGGCGGTGAAGATCTCACGGAGATACCGGAGTATATCCTGGTCAACATGTCCACTGACCAGCAGGTCTCCTACCAGCTGGTCCAGGCTGTGAAGCGGGCCGTTCTCCCGTCCGAGCTGCAGGAGATCAAGTGTGGCAAGGTGTCCCACTCCAGATGGCTCACCACAGCCCAGTCGCTCGTGTACATGTGGACCAGAAAGCATGGACTGACTGGCACAGAACTGAACACCCTGGAAATCCTAGTCAAGTACTGCCTGCAGGTATACTTCAAACTCTACTACGACATCAAGGTTCACCACAGACTAGAGGACGGCCCCAAGCACATCCTCACGCAGCTCAGAGTGATGAGTTCGCAGCCTAAGAAGGTCCAAACAGCTTTGACCTTCTACGTGCGGACAGGAGCATGGTTCGCACACTCAGAATGTGGCCTCCTCTCGCTGATGGCGAGTCAGAGTGAGGACGACCGCAGGTTCGCCGTGACCCAGATTTTGAAGCTGAGGGCTGGCAAGGAGTATGGGGACACCAGTGGAAGACCTCGCATCACACCCAAGCTGAACTTGTCAGCCATCAGCTTGCAAACACTGATCAGCTGGCAGCCTGGCTAGGTGCACGAGCCGGCATTCACCTGTTCACTGTCCGGGGATCAGATCCAGGAGATCCTTGTCAAGCCGTACGAGGTTCCGGAGTTCTCTATCCACACTCAGAGCACCGAAAGAGTCGTCAAGCAGGTGACAGAGGCTGCGGCAGCAGGCCAGACGGGTTCATCTGGGCTCGGGCCCACCACCGGGGGACCATGCCCTGCTTCAGGTCTAAGAAGGACATGATGGACACGTTCTAGGCCAACGTAGAGGCTGTGACACTGTGATGTAGTGCCTGATGAACCAACTGATCAGAAAGAGCTTACCACGCTAGTCATTTGGAACTCATATTGGTGCATGATGCAATAAACAGGACCAACCAGACACTGCGTACTCATTTAAGCATCATTCGATAAGGGTGCAATATAAAAGTGCGATTTTGCATAGTAAGAATTGCTCAAATGCAAAAATGGAAATAGATGAAATCGTCTTAGAATTCCATTTTACATAGGAAATTGGCATGCCAAAGTTGAGAAAAAGATTTTTTGTTATACGGCGCACCCTAATATTAGTTTAATTATCTAACACAATTATTGCCTCAAACCCAAGAATTAAAAAAAAGTTTTTTTTGCAGTTGCCTTGCCAGACCACGACTGCGAGCCTTCACGTCCATAGCCTCATAACAGGCCTCACTTAGTACATTGTCTACACTACCCTCCCGAGTTTCACGCTATGCGAGTTTCCCGATCCTCGAGTTTCGCGCTGAGTCCTAAATTCTTATCATCCCGACTTTCGCGCATTATATCCCAGAGTTTCACTTTTTTTTTTTTTTTGGTGTGTGTGTATGCCTACAGCGCTGTTAGGCAGTGACCTCCAGGAGTGGGATGGTAGGCCCTGGAGATTAACTTGAGGGCTGTGATGGTTGGCCCTTGCCCGTAGTGGCGCAGACAGAATTTCTATAGTGACGCCTGTGATTAGAGGCTCATGCCACCCCCTGTGTCCTCCGATGCACTCGCAATCGAAGGTAGAGCTAATGGGCAGCGTGTGGGTGTTCTTAGGCCACTCAACAGTGCAGAGAAAGATTTTAAGTGGATTTTACAGCAATCATCAAGGATCGAACTCGGATCACGAGAAAGCCACTCTGAGACTTTCTTCTTCTTGTGACCTTTTCTGCTTAGTATCACTTTGTAGGTCGTCTGTCAAGCTCGTGCTCGAGCTTTACATATATCTTGACGCTACCCACTCTGCTACCGCCTCCCATAAGAGACGTACGGGACACGTCTTCCTTCCTTCCTGCTTAGTATAGTATTATAATAGGCTTAGTATAGCTTGTAGTTTTGCTTTAGTTTTTTTCCATTTGTTTGTGTTTTCTCTACAGGAACAGCCGGTGTCGCATAAGATAGGTAACACCTCAAATAAGTAGCACCTTACCTTACACCCTGCCGTTCCTTACTATTTACCACAAAATACTCCTTTATAAGTGATTAACCATGACGTGTGTGGTACTGTGGTTTCTGGAGGTACTGGAGGAGACAGGAGAGAAGAGAGGAAGGCATTGTGACAGTGTTATTGCCGTATAACACGGTCACACAACCATCAGCTGACAAGATATGTGTCAGGCTCACTCACTCAGACCAAAACAGCATCCGCTGGGTGACTCCCAACTCAAGCTCCTATCCTCCCTCCTTTTCTCTACGTAGTGTTGGCCGAAGCCACCACCCCGGGAGGCGGGTCACAAACCCTAGGCTAACACCCAGTACCCATTCACTGCTGGGTGGACAGGGGCTTGGGGCATTTTCAGGATATTTTTGGGAAAAGTGAGTCTAAAGCGTAAATCGAGGTACACAGCCTCAAGTTACCTCCGGGTACCACCACCCGGGGTCACTGCCTAACGCGCGTAGGCACGCGGACCACACACACAACACAAAAAAAAAAAAAAAAGGGCAAAATAAGCATTTTTAAAAGTTTAAAATCCCCGGTTTCGCGACCCGCGAGTTCGCGCTATCCTCCGGAAGAAAGCAAGCGCAAACTCGGGAGGGTAGTGTAGTGAAATGTTGGAAAACAGACAAACAAGAAAAGCCTAAAAAAAGGGAATTGGCGGGAGAATTATAAAAAAAAAACGACTTATGGGGGGCGCCACCAGCACCATTTCTTCTAATTTTATCGACTTTTAATTCCATTAAAAATCATGGAGTTATATCTAAATTTATGCTATGAAATGCCCAATTCTAAAATGAACAGATCCAAAGTTTAAACCCAGGAACAAAAGCTTTTTTTTTTAAAAATATTACGTGGGGGAGCCCAAATCAGAGGTCACGGGAGGGTGGCAGCGGCTCAAGGCTTTTCTGCTGCCCCGGGTAGGTAGGGGGGCACGTGATCCCCCCCCATGAAATGCGGGCCCCCCCACAGTGGAGGGGGCAGGCCCCCCATAGGTTATGGGATGGGGGTAGATTTGTGTGGGTTTTGTTTGGGGGAAGGGGGGAGTCTGGGCACAAGCTAGAAAAATAGCCTTTTTGCTCCCGGCTTTTTATTTTCCGAGCCAAAACCCCCAATGTTCCCACGCTAGTTAGCCACAGCCAAAGACTACTCTATACACTACAGTATACAGTATACTCTATGAGTATATACTATACAGTATACAGTATTCTATATACTATACAGTATACTCTATATACTACAGTCTAGGGTGCCAATAAAAACGAAAGTTGGATTTTTGAACGGCCCTTAGTGGAATACTGTGGGGTGGTGAGAAAACAACGTGTGTAAAATTTGAGCGCAATCGAAGTATATTTAAAGGTGGCGCAAGTCGATTGATTGTTCCCTCTATAGACTTCGATAGGGACTACAAGGAAGGACATCGTCTCTGGGGTGTTGTTGGCAATATTGAAGCCTTTTGAGACCTCCCCTTCTCCAGCTGGGCTGCTGGTCCCCTCGCTCTTCAAAGCGAGTATTAGCCCCTCTAGGGGCGGGGGGTATCATGGTTGCCCAAGCCACTCATTGTCTTCCGCTTGGCCGGGAAGGGAAGTCTTCGATGTTCCTGGCTGTTGTCGACGGTGCCTCTCGACGACCTGCAAGAGGAATTGGCGCTGATCCTCGTTCTTCGTCAGGCTGAGGTTGAAGGACTGGAACAGCGCCACCACCTCGCTCCGCCGTGTCGTTGGTGACGTGGTAGGCTCGCGACGCGACGAACCCCGTTCACTCGGCCACATCCTCCAGCTCCTTCGAGAGGAACACCCTCTCCGCTCCGACGGTGTCGAGGAGGGCGCCGGACGCCTGGCTTCCGAACGACGCTAGCGTGGACGAGGCAAGGCGGGCGTCGGAGACGTGATGCGCTTCGGCGGTTCCTTGGATCCTTTTTCCCGCTGCATCGCTTCCGCAGTCATGGGTCCAGTCACTAACACCTGATTTCCATGCCGTCTATATTGCCAGATATGTTTTTCTGCTGCAGTCACGGTGTAGTGTTACCACGCCGGGCGAGTAGTCTCTCTCTCTCTCTCTTCCTTTCCCTTCTCTCGCTCTCTTATCTCTCTCTCCCTTCCTTTCCCTTCTCTCGCTCTCTATCTCTCTCTCCCCTTCCTTTCCCTTCTCTCTCTCTCTCCTTCCTTTCTCTTCTCTCTCTCTCTCCTCTACTCTCTCTCTCTCTCGCTCTCTCCTCTCCTTCTCCTCTCTCCTTTCTTTCTTTTCATCTCCCTCCTCCTCCTCTTCCTCTCCTCTTCATCCTCCACACGATGAAAATATTTACGATAATATCACATAGCTACTGGCCATGATGTGTGTGTGTGTGTGTGTGTGTGTGTGTGTGTGTGTGTGTGTGACTTAACTTGATCTGGTCAGATGAGGTGATGCAAGTGAACTCATATATCACAGGATGACCACCGTGGTGTTTACATAAAGTGGCGTCGTATATAACTAATACTAGACTAGGACATAGACCACTGTAAATCTGGATCTGCGCACGGATATCGGCCTGTTGCACAAGGGCCTGAAGTCGGAGGCCCGCCGGGATCATATATATATATATATATATTATATATATATAATATATATATATATATATATATATATATATATATACACGGATCATATAGACTGGTTTATCAGTATATATGATATACTTTAATCTTCGTAAATGTTTGTTCTATAATATTATCAAATAAAAAACACGTAAAACACACTAAAGAAATGCCATTACGAGACTGAAGAAATATACATGAACTTAATATTCACTTCAACTCTTCGCCATTTAAAACTTTGCGAGTCAACTTTTATCATGAAGGTATCAATAGAAGCGCAATTTTATTAGCTTTCCATTGATGTATTTCGTTATCTGATAAATGAATTAGAAGTATGCATAAATTAGCGTTAACTAAATAATAAAATCATCATCGGGTAATTTTCCCGATTGATGATTTGATATTTATTAGTTTAACGCTAATTTTACACAGGGTGCTAATTCATTTCATCAGAAAATGAAATATATAAGTAAATAAATAACATCATCAATCGGGAAAATTACCAGTTTGATGATTTTATTAATTTATTTAACGCTAATTTATGCATACTTCTAATTCATTTATCAGAAAACTAAATATAGCAATGGAAAGTTAATAAAATTGCACTTCTATTGATACCCTCATGATAAAATTGACTCGCAAAGTTTTAAATGGCGAAGAGTTGAAGTGAATGCATATTTCTTCAGTCTCGTAATGGCATTTCTTTAGCGTGTTTTACTGTTTTATATTGATAATATTATAGAACAAACATTTGATATGACACTTTTTCTTCATATATCAATTCTTTTATTTGTCTGTAAAAGGTCCGTGGGCATGGTATGACATGAGGTTAAGTTTTTGGAGGTTTGTCTTGTTGAAAAAATAAAAAAGTTAAAAATTATATATAGGACCAATTTACCCAGAGTTAGGTCAATTTACCCCATTTAGTGAACAATGCGGTCCGCACTTCTCAGTGTATTGCTAACAGAGCTATGATGGAAATTTGTTCAAAACTTAATAACATATGGGTAGTGACCCTCTTATGATTGTATTAAATTTTGTTTGTTTACTTCAATAGATATGGAAACTAAATCAAAGTTTGTCAAAAACCAGGACCAAATTACCCCGGTCGGCATACTCTATATCAGTGGCGGCTCGTGATAAATAAAATGGGGGGACTGCAAGCTTCACACAACAGTAGGATACACAAATTTTTACCTATCTCAGGTATGAGTTGTAGTGATGTTCACGGATTTCAGGGCATGGTAGTAGTGGTGGTGGTAGAAGGGATGATATCGCACTAAATAAATATTTCGCACTCGAGTTAACCACATTTGGGTTAATCGCAAGGGCCAGCACCGCCGGAGTGCAATAGTGGGCACTCTCCCTGAGAAACCGCCTTCAGGATCGCGGCTCTCCTGTGCCAGGTAAGTATTGCACACCATACTCTCCTGTGCGATGTAAGTATGCAGTGACGCACACTGTCTACACGCACTGGGGACGAGACTAAAAGCTGGCACGGCTGCAGCTCTTTGCTTTTCACAAGTGGCGCGGCGCAGCACAGACACGAATCGTACAGCAAATATGAGAGTACCTACATTTTGGTCTGGTTTTAATGAAAATTCATTTAGTAACGTATTAAAAATACATATAATGACTTTTTTTATGTATATTTGTTAGTAGTGTATCAATTCTGCGTGTCTCTAAAGGGGTACCGTTGATTCGGCCGCCAGTTGAAACAGGGCGCCTATAGTAGCTGCAATACCCACAGACAGGGCAGTTTTCGCGGTCGTTTTCAGAGACACCGACTATTTTTCTTGGCCTACAATAGGGGCTTGTTCTAATGGAGATAGTTTTTTTTTGCGCAAACCCATTAAAAAAAAAAAAAAAAAAAAGGGTTTAACTTTGTGGTTAAGGTTAGGTTTAGGTTTCATTAAAACCTATAGGTTAGGTTAGGTTTCATTAAAACCTTTAAGGTAGGTTTCATTAAAAACCCCCTTTAAAAGGGTTAGGTTAAGTTTAAATTTGTTTTGTTTTTTGTTTTTTTGCGCAAAATAAACTATCTCCGTTAAGGCCCCCATCCCACGGTGCGATCTGGTCGTACGACCATCGGACAGATCGGGTTTGGGATCAACCAATTGGATCGTGAGTGGGGTGATTTTGGTCTGTCCGACCGACTGACAGCGGGTCGGATGCGACCAAGCAGTGTTTGGTTTTTAAATCCAACAGATCATCCGTTCAGACTTGGATCGCCGTGAGTGTGCTGATCGTGAGGCCAGCCGTCAGTTCGCCGCCACTGCAGCGTCGCGAGAGGACTACCAAGATGAATATGTTTCTTAATGAGAAGCACTTTTGGACAGAATTCATCCAATTATATAGAAACTGAATGTTTGTGGGAAATAAAAAGCAAAGAGTAAATGGATAAATTTAAGAAAATGCAACTTATGAGTATATAGGCGTCCTGCACGTGACATCACAGCCCTTGTTGTGGCTGCGACAGGCGCGGGAAATGCGAGCTGGAGGATCAACAAACTCAAGCTTGCTGCCCGTGTTTGCCAGCTTATGGTAATTTTCCCCACTACCAAATATATGTTTATCAGTATAAAAGATATACTGTCATCTTCGGAAATGCTTGTTCTATAATATTATCAAATAAAAACCGTAAAACACACTAAAGAAAGGCCATTATGAGACTCTCAAGAAATATGCATGAACTTAATATTCACCAACTCCAGCTCCCATTTAATATTTTGCTCGAACACTTTTTACATGGCAATGTCAATAGAAGCGGAATTTCATTAGCTTTCCATTGATATATTTCGTTATCTGATAAATACAATTAGAACCATGCATAAATTAGCGTTAACTAAATAAATAACATCATGATATGGGGTAATTTTTCCCGATTGATGGTTATTTATTTAGTTAACGCTAATTTATACATGGTTCTAATTCATTTATCAGATAACGAAATATATCATGGAAAGCTAATGAAATTCCGCTTCTATTGACATTGTCCATGTAAAAGTTTTCGAGCAACAATATTAATGGGAGCTGGCGCTGATGAATATTAAGTTCATGCATATTTCTTGAGTCTCATAATGGCCTTTCTTTAGTGTGTTTTACGGTTTTTTATTTGATAATATTATAGTAAAAACATTTCCGACAGACAACAGTATATCTTTTATACTGATAAACATATCTTGGTAGGGGAAAATTATCATAAGCTGGCAAACCGGGCGGCAAGTGGATTTTGTTGGTCATCCAGCTCGCTCCGACGGGCGTGCATTTGGCTTGAAGACGGCGGCATTTGGCTTGAAGACGCTAGGTCGTGACGTCAGTGCAAGACACCTATTGGTAGAGAAACTCGAGGAGCGACAGTGAGCGAGTGAGGCTAATGTTGAAACAGTAAAAAAAAAAAAAAAAAAAACTATATGAGAAGTGTGTGCCGAAATATATTAAGAAAATAACTGCCTCTGTGAAATTTAGTGTGAACGCGGATGTTTACGCTCCTAAGTTGTGGTATCAGATTCCATCAAAAGTAATTCGATCCTCGTTGCATAGACCATCATGAGAACCACTCTCCACCGTTTCTATCACCAACTGAACTGGTCTTGAGGTGCGGTCGGATCGTTAGTGGGGGGTAGGAAATCCATCGGATCAGGTCTGTCGGATCAGATCGTACGACCAATCGTACCAGTGGATGGGGGGGGCCTTTAGAACAAGCACCTATTGTAGGCCCAAAGAAAATAGTCGGTCTCTCTGAAAACGACCGCGAAAACTCTCGCCCAGTATGCATGGGCGGCCTGATTCAACTGGCGGCCCGAATCAACTGTATCCCTCTAAAGACATCGTACACCTGGCAGGATTTGGGTCTGGGGTGCTGCAGCTCCGCAGTCCTATGCCACGAGCCGCCACTGCTCTATATAGTATACAGTAGTCTTTGCCACAGCCAAGGCACACACAGGTTGTAACCCCCGTCACCCTCCTCACAGCCTCCCCACACACCGCCAGCTGGCTATTTCCCCCTCTCACCCCTTCCTCACAGCCTCCCCGCCCTCCTCACACCTTGCCACACACCCTCACTCACCGCGGCACCAAGGCAAGGCTCTAGGGCACGTAGTGGCACGCTAAATCAAGGCTGCACAGCGTGTTGCCAGGCCCGCTTTGTTGTGGTCCGCCTGGCTTCCTCTTCTTCTCGTGGCCTCTTGGGATCCTGCACGCTGATAGCTGGCTTCTTCTTCTTCTTCTTCTTGTGGCCTCTTGTTCCTGCACGCTGATTGGCTGGCGGGCTCGGGACATCTTCGCTGATTGGTGGAGAGCTCTACCCGATGCCTCCTATGTATATGTATGGACAATAGTGTTACTGTATACTTCTGTACTTGTAGTATACATAATATAGGGCAGAAATATTACACTGTATCCTATACTGTATAGCTATTAATACCTTATAGGACATCAAATACTCAATATAAAGAAAATTATATAAACAAAGATAACTTATATTTTTAAGGGTAACTCAAATAAAAATGGGCTCTTACCATAGATAACACTTTAGTCGCCACCTGCACTAATGTCGCCAGCCGCCATATATTACCTATACTTACTCTTGATCACTCCCTTAAGGGGGATTGGCCGCGGCAGGAGTCAACATTTGCACCTGTCCTTGCACCCCTTTCTCACAGGTTACAGGGAGTTTCGTACACAAGTTGTTTCGTACCCAGGTTTTGTTAGTAGTTTCGTACACTGATTTTGAGTTTTTTCATACATATCTGGAGTCGTTTCGTAACTCTAGTAATCAAGTTCAACTCTTGAGCCGAGTGTACGAAACGACTATGGTTCGTATAGACTACGAACACAACTTGTGTACGAACTGACTGCACCCATTCTCACCCTCCCCCTTCCCCTCCCTCCCACTCACAGTCCCCTCGTAACATAATTATAGACGGTGTTGTCTCTCATGATCTCAATATTAAAAAAACTGCAATATTAAAAAAAACCTCATTATTAAAAAAACTTACTATTAAAAAACTCAATATTAAAAATAACGCAATATTAAAAATAACGCACTATTAAAAAAAACTCAATATTAAAAATAACGCAATATATAAAAATAACGCAATATTAAAAAACTCAATATTAAAAGAACACAATATTAAAATAACGCAATATTAAAAAAACTCAATATTAAAAATAACGCAATATTAAAAAAAACTCAATATTAAAATAACGCAATATTAAATAAACTCAATATTAAAAAGAATGCAATATTAAAAAAAACTTAATATTAAAAAAACTCAATATTAAAAAAAACTCAATACTAAAACAACTCAATATTAAAAAACCTCAATATTAAAAAAAAACTTAGACACAAATCAATATTAAAAAACTCAATATTAAAAAACTCAATATAAAAAACTCAAGATTAAAAAAACTCAATATTAAAAAAACTGAATATTAAAAATCAATATTAAAAAAACTCAGTTTAAACAAACTGAATATTAAAAAACTCATATAAAAAACTGAATATTAAAAAACTGAATATTAAAAAAACTCAATATAAACCAAAATCAATATTAAAAAAAACTCAATATTAAAAAACTCAATATTAAAAAAATTCAATATTAAAAAACCCAATATTAAAAAACTCAATATTAAAAAAACTCAATATTAAAAAAACTCATTATTAAAAAACCCTCAATATTAAAAAAAATCAATATTAACCCCTTGAGACCCAGAGCGTAATTTCCATTGTAATTTGTGTACCATTAGATGATTTGTAGTGAGTATAAGCAATGTTTTATAGCTATGACCTGTTTAGTATCCTCGTCCACTAACTACTGTGGTATATTCAGTGACTTTTCGTTATTTTATGGCTGACAACAGACCATTTTATATAGCCAAGGAAAGATCTGGGCATGAAGGGGTTAAAATAGAATGGAATTTTCGCCTCGTTAAACAATAGACTGTTGATTAAGTTGATGGTAGAGAAAGCATGTGTGGTCAGGTAACTGTCTGCTACTGGTAACTGGTAACTGCCCTGTCTACTGGTAACCTGTAACCCAGTACAACCAATATATTAATAAAACTGGTTAACTAATATATGGGGGAAAAAATTCTTATCTAATTATCTAACCTAATTAATTAAAAAAAACTGATTATAATTATCTTTAAAAAAATAAAAAAATATATATATATATATATATAATATTATGTTTAATATTGAGTTTTTATCTATATATATATTATTTAATATTATATGTATATATATATATATATATATATATACATGTATATATAATATAATAATAATATATAACAATAATAATAATAAACATAACAAGGGTAACTACCGCTTAACAACCCAATTCACCTTAATCACCACCACCACAACTACAACCATTAGGAGAGAAGGAAAGTTAGCAATATAAATAAAATACAGGGAGGTCCCGTTATACGAGCATTCGATATACGAGAATCCGATGATACGAGATGTGTAAATTAGGGTCTATTTCCAATATACGAGATCGAAAATCCAATTTTACGACATTCAAACTGGGTGAGTAAAATTACCAAGTTATTTACTAAAGTAAGTTACAAGTTACTTACTAAAGTAAACTAAAAGTTATTTACTAAAATTATAAAGTCATTTACTGACTATGATTTTACCTAAGGTTGTACGATAATCAATCTGAAAATAGGATAATTCTGCTGGCTCGGTTAAGACAATGTGGGCCTACAAACAAATTCCACAAACACCCTGGGAGAGAAGCAACGCAAACGGAGGTAGTATGGCCACGCAACGATCTGCTTACCTTAGATACTTTTTCCCCTCAAATAACAGAAGCTAACCAAAGCTCCCTCGATAGGTCGTAAAACGAGTAGGAAGGTGTGACTGGCTAATGGCGTCATCCGTTCACCAGCCAATGACAAACAGTTTTTAAAAACTTTACGACTCGAACAAGACAGCGAGAACATATTTTAGGTCCCCTTAGACTAGTGCACTAAGTAAGTAGGATAGGAAACATCGCCACCCAGGGCAAAAACACCCGGGTATACAGGCAAAACCTATTCCCCACATTCTGGTTTAGGTAACCAGGCTTACACTCAGATCTGAAAGAAAGAAAAAAGAAACAACAGTCTGCAACGCACTTGGGCCAACCCAGGACCGAGGGGACAGCGGCCCGCCAAGCCGGCCCGGCTTATCATTCTTCTTTTGGCCTTTTCATCGAGTCAACACTTGATGACGTCCCAGTAAACACTTTTGTTTTTATTCAGGATGGTATGGTGAGCACTGATGTTTTTTAGTGTTCAAGTGGGTGTTTGTGAAGCCTTTTTACCCAGTCATG
Organism: Chionoecetes opilio; assembly: GCA_016584305.1. Lineage (NCBI taxonomy): Eukaryota > Metazoa > Arthropoda > Malacostraca > Decapoda > Majidae > Chionoecetes > Chionoecetes opilio. The sequence goes on along the minus strand of JACEEZ010005145.1, from coordinate 17,509 downwards.
TTTCGTTAATCCTTCTGTAGGGTTAACGGGACATGTGTAGGTTTATTCTTTCATCCTGGTTTGGGACCAGCTGTGTCTCAATTTTTTTTTCGGGCTTGTTTCTGTGTATGTGGTGTTACGCTTACGCCCCAGGGGCGCGGTTTCACCCTTTCTCCCCCTGGGGCCTGGTTTCCGCCAGGGGGGGGGGGTGGGGGGGGCGTCCTGGCCTGTGACAACCTGACTGTTTCGTCGTTCAAACCCAGCCACGCCCACCCCCGCCGGACCCTCCCCAAGGGCCGGTAAGGGGGTTGGTGGTTTCTGGGGACTGCCACGTGGAAGCAGCGACGGCCGCACCCCCACCTCCGCCCTGACCCTCCAGGGGACGGTGTACGGGGTGTTGGTATCAGTTCCCTAGGCCTTTCCGCCACGTTTGTGAGCGGAGATGGGCGGTATGGTTTACGTCCCTCGCTCTGCTGGTGCCCAACCCACCCGCAACCCCCCGCCGGACCCTCACATGGGCCGTGGAAGGAGAGCAGTTGAGCGGTCCATGGCTGCCATGTCCGTCCCCCCCCCTACCCCAACCTCACTTTAACTGGGGGGTCGGGGGCAGTGCGATGTGTGGCGATTGCCGTGGGGGTTTGGGGCCGTTCGGTTAGTCTAGTCCCTTTTTCACTTCTCACCTCGTTTTACCCCTTCTTTCCAGCGGATCAATTGCGAGGACCAGGGGCTGCTCGGTGGTCTCCTTTCAGTTTTTAGATCCCGAGGCCCACAGCTCTGGCTTCACGCAAGCCCCGTGCCTTCTGTCGGACCTATTTCTTTCGTCCCGCCGATTGCCCGGTATGCTTGGATGGCTTTGGAGGATCATCCTCCCGGAGGGGGGTGTGCCCTTGCCTTACCAGCGAGGGCATACTGCTGACATTCAAGGAGTGGTGGTCGGGAAGGCTTTGAAGTCTCGGCCAACGCAGCCACTTCCGTCTGTCCTGGGCGGATCGGTCTCTTGGTTCTCGGGGGGCCTCGGGCCAAGTCGTCCCCTCTCCTCCTCGTCTTTCGACCTCCCGAACCCCTGCCTCTGCTTCCCATGAGCTCGGCGTCGATCGTGGCTGACAGGTGGAGCAAGATCTGGGCGGCTCCTCATTCCCTCACATGACGGGACTCCCAGGTTCGAGGATTTGCCGGGTGGGTTGTGGCTCCTACGGTGGTCCAGGCGTCTCCTGGGCCTTCCCCAACTCCACCTACTGTGCCTCCCGGGGTTGTCGGCTTTTGGATAAACTTCAGTGAATCCTTAATGGCAAGAATAGAGGTCCAATTAACTTTTCTGGGTCCGTTTCTACGGACGCGAGGCGTCGCAGGTCCCCATTCGCCTTGCTTCCCTTCTTCACCGGTTGCCTCCTTCTTGAGTCTGTGGAGTCGGAGGATGGACTTTACCTGGTGTCGCTCCGGATCGGGGGAAGAGGATGCTGCCCCTTTACCCGTGCCCAAGCGACGACGGTTCTGGGGGACTTTCCGGCCCTCATGGCTCCTGCTCCGACCGGGCCCTTCCTCCGCTTTTTTCTGAGGTGCCTTCTAAGGTGCAACTTCCCCCATCGTACACGCCTGAGGAGGATGACTTGGGATCCCCTCCTCTTCACTTCGTCATGTTTACCTGGGCGCAACGATGCAGCCGTCATTGCATTGGAAGAGGGTTGAAGGGCGGCTCTTGTTGCCCACGCATCGGTCGTAATGGGGACGGCTCGTGGGGCCCAGTTCCGGACTTTGGAGGTGCGCGCCTCCCGGTGAGGACGGGGGACTGGAGTCCTTTCCTCTACCGCCGGATTCTTTCTCTCGCCTGGAACGCTCCCTCGAAGCAGCCTTGCGGTTTCTGCGGCGGGAGCCGCTTGGATTGCCTATGGGCCTCCTTACTGGCTGAGCCTAGTTTGGTCAGGGGACGGCTTACCGTGTGTGGGAGGGGAAGCAGGATGCCAGTGGCCTTTCCTCTCCGGGGGGGGGGGGGGGCCAGGAAAACCAGGTGCCCTGGATGAAGGCCGGCCTGGACCTCCAAGTGTGGAGAGCGGGTACCATCAGTGTGACCGGGGTCCTTCTCCATTTCCTGGGCCCCGATCCCGGTTAATCCCAGCCTTGTTGGCTCCACGTTGTGATGGCTGATTTCCTCCGGGTCGTGTCCCGGTTTCTGCCAAGGACCTACCGTGGCTGGCGGCAAAACCGGTGAAGGAGGAGCTCTTTAGGCCGGGACTTTCAGGAGCGGCAAAAAAACGCCCTCCCTGTTGGCCTCTTCTGGTTGCCTTCTCAGCAGCTAGGCGGACCTGGCTCTCCTCCCTCGCCGCGGATCAACTTTCCCTAATCTCCCGGCTTCCCTGTTCGCGAATGTCTGCCGGGCTTCTGTCGACCGCCTGTGATGCCGTTCGGCCGCCTCCCTCACCCGACGGTCCGCCCTGCCATTGACAGGGCCGGTTCAACTGCCGCTTGGCTCCTTCGGCGCGAGGCCTTTTGGGGCCTGCCGGAGTGACTTCGACAGCAGATTCTCCGGATATTAGTCCCTTCATTTCGGAGGTCTTGTCCCGGAGCCCTCTTGCAGCCCAGTGTATCGCCTCAAATACCCACCACCATCACTCTGATGTCTACTCCGGCCCCCAGACCGTCTCATCAAGGCCGGGGGGTTCCGGGATGGGGTCCGCAGTGTTCGTCGGGGCTCTTTTCGTGGGGAGGGGAAGCCCAGGGAGTGCTCACCCCCGCTGTGGATGGCCCCAGGACCCTCGGTCGTACAGTCGGGGTGGGCCCTTTTCCGGGCTTCAGGGCTTTTGGGTCTCGGGCCTTTTCGCTCGGGGCCCGTATGTCACCAAGCATTCCTCCAAGGGTCGCTCTCGCTTCTGAGCCTCCTTCCAGGGCTCCTGTCCGGGTTTCGGGTGGCCTGGACGCAGAGGAGGTTGGGCCGACCAGGGGTGGTCCGGAAACAGTCTTTTAATTGGCCCTAGGATTGCCATTACCCTATGGCCCCTTTTTCCCCCCCCGGCGAACTCCTTCTTGGAGACGGTCTCCACAGTGCTCGCGCCCCCCACCACGTGTCGGAAATGCACTTCCTCGGGGTAGGTGGAGAAGGCGCGGGGAAAGGTCCTTTCTTTCCCGCATTGTCATCGTACCCAAAGAAGGTCTTCGAAGGGGCGGCTTATCTTGGCACCTCAGGACGGGTCCCTAAAACGGTTTGTGACGCAAACCACCGGTTTTCCGTCATGATGACCTTGGCCCACGGTCCGCCTTCGGCTGCAGCAAGGGGGATGGATGGACATCCCTCTCGATCCAAGGACGCCTACTGGCATAGTTTCCCCATCTATTCATCTCGGTTCCGGGCTTCCTGGGCCTTCCAGGTGGGATTCGGACACGTGGCAGTTCACCAGACTACCCTCGGCCTTCTCCAATCGCTAACGAGGGGTTTTACGCGGGCTCACCAAGGTGGTGGGCTAAAGGGATGATGTCTGCAGGGCCAATGCCTCAATGATTTGGACGATTGGTGGTGTCCGGCCCCGGTTTTCAGGAGGAAGGGTTCGAACAGCTGGACCGAGCTTTTGTTTTTTTTTGGCGTGGGTGGCGGGGGAGATGTGAGTGTTCCTAGTTCCTACCCCCCTCTCCCGGCCATACTTGGTGGGAATGCAATGCGGACTTCCCGTTCGGCTGCGGTTCCGCATACTCGGGGGTAAATTGCGGCCAAGCACGTCATAAACGCCTAGTCCCGGGGCTCGTTGGTCCCGTTTTTTGTCAAGGAGGCATTGGGAGTCCCTCTCGGCTCGGGCTTTCAAAAACTTCGCCGCAAAGGGTCACTTCCGGCGCCGCTCCGTCTCCGGTCTGCCTTGTCCGGGTGGTGAACACTGCCGTTCCGGTGGACGACCCGCGACTTGGCTCCGGCCCCGCCCTCCCTGGCCCTACAACTACTGGACAAAGGGTGGTTGGTGGAAGGGCGGTTTATCCGCGTGGACAGGGGTGGGCTGCCTCAGCCCCCTTACGGTCTTCGTGGTGTCGATTGCGGTCGGACGTCGGGTGGGGCTTACCAATCCTCCCGGAAGGGTCCCGGAAGGGTTTTCGGCGGGTGCGTCCGGGGGTGGAGCGCAGACTCAACATCAACGTTAAAGGAGGCTGATGGTTCTCTTCTCTTCCTCCGATCGAACCCCCGATCCAAGATGGGACGGCTCTACTAGCTTCGGAGATGGGGACAACATGGTCACGGTCCCACTGGTCTCCGCCCGCCAGGGACATCAAAAATCCAGGCCCTTCTGTTGCCCCTTTCGGAGGTCACGATCTTCAAGCCATGGTGCCCGTTTCCACCTTCATCTTGTCTGCCAGGTTCCTTGCCGGGAGTGGAGAATGTGTGGGCCGTACGCCCTGTCTCGCTTACCCGGGGCTCGGTTCGCGTGGAGTGGCCAAGCCTTTCGCCCCGGAGCGCTTTGCAGCTCTCTTTCGTCGGTGGGGCACTCGGATGTGGACCTCTTCGCGGTCCCGCCGCTCTGGCCCAACACTAACAGGGCTTTTTGACGAGGGGGGGACCGGACAAGGCTGCGGGAGGCCCGTCGAACCACCCTCCACGGAAAAGGACGGGAAATACAGGTGGCGCCATGTTTAACCTGTTTCCGGCCCTCCCTGCACACAGTGTCCTCCTGAAGGTATGCAACACAAACTGGCGTTCCCCTTACGGGGCCAAGGTGACCATGGTCCAGGCGCCTCCTCTGGCCGGCCCAAAACCGGGTTATCCGAAATGAAGGCAGGGTGGTCCCTACCCTGTTCCTCTAGGCGGCCCTCGCTTTGTTGGAGGAAGCTCCCGGCACAGGCTTCTTTACTCCCCCACTCTCCGCCTCAGACCTTGAAGCTTACAGCCTGGAGTTTCTCCGTAACCCTCTCTACCTTCGGTAATGTTGGACGCGGGGGGGGGGGCGGTTTAAACGGAGGGCCCAAGACCATGTTGGCGGCACTTCGCCGCCCGTCCTCTACGAGACAGTATCAGTCTCACTGGAAGGCTTTCCAGCTTCCTTTCAAAAAACCAGGGCCTTCGAACGTATATGAACTCAGGTTGTTCCATGGATTTCCTCTTCCTTCCCTGGCCCCACGACCGTGGGAAGGTCCTCCACACTCATTCTCCACTTCACCCTGAGCGGCCTGGCCTGACCCCTCCTTCCAAAATCGGTTGGGGTTTTGGTAGTCCTGGACCGGCGTTTACTGTGACCTGTTAGGAAGAGGGGTTGTTCCACCAAAAACCCCCCCTCCCCGGTCGTCCTGGCCCCTTCTGGTACCTGGAGGAAGGTTTCTCCGGTTCCTGCAGGGCGGGACATGTGTGGGGTCAGACGGGCTGCCGGACTCATCGCCTCCGTCAGAAGGCCTTGTTCTTAGCGGGTGGCCCCTGGCTACGGGTCGTACGGGCTTCTCAGCGAAGGGCGCTGACCACGTTTCCCCCAGTTGGACGGACCCTTCTTGCGGGACGGCTCCAGCTAGTTTCTCCCTCTTCCCTATCGCCCAAGGTGCTGGGAAAGAACAAGCGTGGCAGGGACCACCGTCTCCAAAAAAACGGTCGGTCGTTCCGGCTTGGGTGTCTGGGGACGCCGACACCAACCCGTTGCTGCCCGGTTTCGGCGCTAACGGTGTTACCTTGGATGCGTTCCGAGACCTGGGGTGCGACCCTGCAGTTACTGTTCCGCAGATCCTGTCACTGGTCGTCCATCACCACCAGGGAGATTGCGGCCAGGGACTACGGGGAGTCATCGAGTCGGCGGATAATTTTCCCGGGTCCAGCCCCTAGCGCCCAGGGGACGTCGGGGTGTTGCTGCGTACCTCTGGGCCTTCCCTCCGCCACCCAATCCCTTGGCAGAGTGTACGGGAAGGCGGGACAGTGGAGTACGGCCTCGGGCTTCGTGGCTCGTGACGTCCCACTCCATCGGTGGGACTTCCCCTGTGTTGCCCTGGGGACTATCTCTCCATCCGCGAGGGGCTGGGGCGGTGGTGGACCGCCGGGGCCTCTCCCTTGACGTCCTCCGCTGATTCCTGGTGCAGTATACTGTGGTATAGTTTTGTCCCTTGTGCACAGTGCTCTTCTTGCCTCCCGCGGGGGTTCGGGGGCTTTATTGCCCCACCGTTCTTCCACCGTCAGTGGGCAGGTAGCTTAGTGCATAGCTTAAAGGGGACCTCAAAATGACGGCTTTGAAGATGAAAAGCTCATATTTTTGGGGTCCCTGAGACAGAGCTAGGTGCACGGCTTCGGCCCTCCCACCCCTTTCCTTCCCCACCAAGATTTTTCAAAAGCCCCTTCCCCCCGGGGATGGATTATTGGGATGGGTTATGATAAGCAGGGCAGGATGGCGGGGCCGCGGTCCTCGCGCTGGTTTGGCACGGCGTTGCCAGACGTTGTTTCTGTTTCTTCAGAATCTGGTGTAGCCTGGTACCCTAACCAGCTGTGGGAATTATGTTTGCCTGTATACCCGGGTTTGCCCTGGGTGGCGATCTTTCCCATCCTTAAAAGCTTAGTTGCACTAGATCTGTCAGGGATCCAAAAATCAGGCGTTTCATACTTTCAAGCCGTCAATTTCCCGGGCAAGAATGGCATCTGACAGACGGTCTCTCCGGCATTTCTGTCCCCGTCATCTAAAAACAAATTAATCACGTTTTATTTGGGATTGCTTTGCGTTTTAAGGAGTTTTTCATGTATTCAGGTAAGTAAGATATATAAGTAAGGAGCCCTGTGTTGCTAGTGTTTTGGTGATAGGAAGGTGTGTATCGGGGTTAAAATAGTTAATATTTGTGTTATGGGGAGGATCCGCGGGCCGAGAAGTTCTCATCAGTCCACTTGCCCCCGCCAGCAGTCACCTTATCCATAAACATCTTTTTAAATCACCTTATTTAGGTGACAACGGGGATACATTGATTTAGATAATGATACGTGTAATATAAACATACACCATATAATCCACTTAAGTTGTATAATAAACGAGTGATAATATCATTTAAGCTGCCCAAAACTACCTTGGCTGGAAGAGGCGGCGGGCCTGCCCCGTTCCGCCGGCCTCTCTCAAAAACCGCCGTCATCGCCTCACTTGTGCCTTCCTGAAGAAGAAGTCAGCTCCTACGCCTTGGATACGCACCAGACGGATACTCACCAGGTGATCCTAGGAATTCCTTCAAAGGATCCTCGCTTTTAGTGAATTTGAAAAAAACCGGGGTTTTCCTTATCTTGCAGATACAAAGCATAAAAAACGTTGAAAAGGGTAGATTTTTACAGTCGTTAAAAACTACTATGTTCATTTTCAGTGGCCAAAAAAATCTGTAATGCATAATTCGTAAATATGGCCCTGGCGACATCACTGCAGGGGCGACTTAAAAGCTATCTAGGGTGGCCCTACCGGGCGAGAGTGTATTTTTTCTGTTTTCTTACGTGCTTTTATGGGAAATGATTATTAAAAAAAAATGATATAGACCCCTTTTTAAAAATTTTTTGGCCCCCTTAAGCTGGCATAAGCTATAGGTAGGAAGTCGCCACCAGGGCAAACCCGGGGGATCAGGCCCCAAATACCAACACCCGTACACAAAACCCGGTACAAAGAAAAAACTGAAAAAGAAACTACTCGGGGCCGCCGTGCCACCTACCGAGGCCGGCTGTCCGCCACCCGGCTCGGGCCCATCATTTTTTTTTTTGCCTTCATAACGTAAACCCCTGCTGCGTCCCCTGACACTTTTTTTTCTATTCGGGGCCATATGGTAACCCTGTGTTTTTTGTTTTTTACGGGGGGTTTGTGTGAAGTTTTTCCCCATTCATGCTTCGAAATCCTTCTGTGGGGTTTCCCGGCTGAGTGTGTTTATTTTTTACCCCTCCCGGGGGGCCACTGTGTCTTAAAATTTCAGCGGGTGTCTGTTCGGGGGTGTTAAAAGCACGCCCCAGGGGCGCGGCTTTCACCCTTTCCCCCCTGGGCATTATTTCCCGCCAGGGGTCCCTGGCCGACCCTGGTCTCCCACTTTAAAGCTGGATGGGCGGATGTTACGTATTTTCCCCCACCACGCCCCCCCCCTCCCCCCGCCGGCCCCCAGGGCCGGGGGGGGGGGGTTTGTGTACCTGGTCTGCCACGGTAACTGAATGGGGGGTGGTTAGTAGTTCCCCAGCCACGCTCCCCCCCGCCCGGAACCCCCCAAGGGCCGGGGGGGGGGTTTTGGGGGTCCCTGGTCGCCAGTGTGCTGAGAGGGGGCGGATTTTTACGTATTCTCCCAGCCACGCCCCCCCCCCCCCCGGGGCCCCTCCCATGGGCGGGTGCGGGGGGTTGGTGGTACCTGGTCTCCCCCCCTCCCCTGCCACGTTGCGCTGAGAGGGGTGGTGGTTCTTCCTCTTGCTGGTGCCCAACCTTCCCCGTCCCCCGCCCGGCCCTCCCAGGGGGCCGGGGGGGGGGTTGAGCGGTCCCTGGCTGCCACGTCGCCCCCCCCCCCCCTCCCCCCCCCATCCATTTCCCTGGGGTGGGGCTGCGTGTGGCGATGCAGGGGGGGGTTTTTGGGGGCTTTTTCGTGTTTCGTCTAGCCTTTTTCCCCCTCACTTTTTTACCCTTCTTTTCCAGGGGATCATTGTGAGGCCCGGGGCTGCCGGTGCTTTTAGGTCCCGAGGCCACAAGTTTGCTCCTCGCACCCCCCGGGCCTTCTGCGGACCTTTTTGCCCCCGCCGTTTCCCCGGGTATCTGTGGAGGGCTGGGCTCATCCCCCCGGGGGGGGTTGTGCCCTGCTTTCCCGGGCGGGGCCCTATTGACCTAAAGGGGGTGTCAAACTTGAAGTCTCCCCAACGCGCCATTCCCCGTCTGTCCTGGGGGGACCGGCCCTGGGGTTCTCGGCGGGGCCTCGCCAAATGTCCATCTCCTCCTCTCTCGCACCCCCGACCCCCTCCCTCTGTTCCATGGCTCGGCGTCGATCGTGCTGACGGTGGGCAAGATCTGGGGGTCTCCTCAGTCCCTCACCATGACCGCATCCAGGTCGAGGACTTGCCGGCTGGTCGTGGCTCCTCGGCTGGTCGGCCGCTCCGGGGCCCCTTCCCCCCCTCACCCTGTGCCCCGGGGTTGTCGGTTGGGATATTTCAGTAAACCCCTTCATGGAAAAAGGGGGCCCCTTTCTTCTGGGTCCCATTCTCCGACCCCGAGGGCTCGCGGGTCCCATCCCTTTTCCCTCTCCCCGGGTGCCTCCTTCGATTCGTGGTAGTCGGGATGACTACCGGTGTGCTCCGAGGGGGAAGAGGTGCTGCCCCACCCGTGCCCAAGCGCGACGGTTCGGGGATTCCGCCCCGGGTTTTCCTGTCCCCCGGGCCCTTCCTCCGCCTTTTCTTCTGAGGTGCCTTCTGGTTTCACTTCCCCTCGTCCCCTGGGGAGGATCCCTTTGGGGCCCCCTCCTTCTTCCTCCGTCCTGTTTCCCTGGGCACCGATCCCACCGTCGATTTTGTGGAGGGTTTTACGGGCGGCTTTTTGCCTGGGTCGTCTGAGGACGGCTCCTGGGGCACAGTTGGATTTTGGGGGTGCGTCGCTCCCAGGAGGACGGGGTACAGGGAGCCCTACCTCTACCCCCGGGATTTTTTTTCTCTCGCCTGAACGCCCCCGAAGCACCCTGGGTTTCTTCGGGGGCCTTTTTGGGATCTCTGGCCTCCTTACTGGCGGCCTAGTTTGGTCGGGGAGGTTTCCCCCGTGCGTGGAGGAAGCCGGGTTTTGCCAGGTGCTTTCTCTCGGGGCCAAGACGGTTGCCCTGAGAAGGCCCCTGGACCCTCCCGAAGGTGGAGAGCGGGTACCCCAGTGGAACCAGGGTCCTTCTCCGTCCTGGGCCCCGACCCCGGGTTTCTCCCGGCCTCTGGTGGTTTTCCCCACGTGTGATGGCTGATTTCCTGGGGTGTCCCGGTTTTCCCTGCCAAAGGGGCCCTCCCGTGGGGGGCGCAACCGGTAAAGGGGGAGTTTTTTTCGCGGGCTTTCAGGAGCGGCAACACGCCTCCCTTTTGACCTCTTTGTTGCCTTCTTCATTCATGCGGAGTGGCTCTCCCCCCCCTCGGGAATCACTCTTCCCTCCCCCCGGGCCTCCCGGTCGGATGTCTGTGGGGCTTTTCGACCGCCTGTATGCTTCGGCGCCCCCCTCCTCCCGACGGTCCGCCCGCCTTTGACGGCCGTCCTGCCCGCTTGGCTCTTGGGCGCGGGGGCTTTTCGGGCCTGCCGGAGCTGACTCGACAGCGATTCTCCGGATACCCCTTCGTTTCGGGGTTTGTGGAGCCCTCCTTGCAGCAGTGTCTCGCCCAATCCCCCCCACCGTCCCTTTTGGTTCTACCCCCGGCCCCCAGACCGCCCGGCCGGGGGGTTCCCGGGGGGGGTCCGCAGTGTTCGTCGGGCTTTTCTCGTCGGGGGGGGCACCCAAAGGGTGCTCACCCCCGTTGGATGGCCCCCAGGACCCTCGTCGTCCCATGGGGGTGGGCCCTTTCCCGGGGTTCAGGGCTCTGGGTCTCGGGCCTTTCGCTCGGGCCCGCATGTCCAAAACCTTCCTCCAAGGGTCCTCTCGTTTGAGTCCCTTCCCGGGCCTCCTGCCCGGGTTTGGGAGCCGGGGCCGCAAGAGGGTTGGGCCGCCAGGGTGGTCCAAAACGGTTTTTCTTGGCCTGGATTGCCCTACCGCCCTTCGGCGACCTCCTTTTGGCGCCGGCCCCAAATGCTCCCCGCCCACTGTCGGAATTAAACTCCTCCGGGGTAGTGGAGAAAAGGGGGGGAAAGGTCTTTTCCCTTTCCCCATTTTTATTACCCAAAAGGGGTCTTCGAAGGGGGGGCTTTTTCTTGGACCTCAGCCGCCTAAAGGGTTTTTGCGCAACCACCGGTTCCGTATCGACCTTGGCCCCGGTCCGCTTTTGGCTGAGGAAGGGGACTGGTGGCGTCCCCCCATCTAAGGACGCCTACGGGATTTCCCCCTTTATCCTCGGTTCCGGCGCTTCCCGGCCTTCCAGTGGGATCGGCACGTGGCAGTTACCCGACTGCCCTTCGGGCCTCTCCCTCCCCTCCCAGGGTTTTTTTCGCGGCTCACAAAAGGGGGTGGCTCGCGGTTTGGGGTTTTGCAGGGGTCATTGCCTCATGTATTTGGACGTTGGTGGTGTGCCCCGTCTCAGGAGTACGGTTTTGCTGCTGGACCGGGTTTGGCGGGGGGCGGGGGGGAGGGGTTCCTGTCCCCAAGGGAAGTCCGCCTTACCCCCCCCTTTCCCCGCTTATTTGGTGGGCTGCAAGGGACCCCTTCAGCTGCGGTCCCATCTCGGGGGAAAAAGCGGCCAAGCTTCATCACGCCTCTTTTCCGGGCCTCGTGTCCCGTTTTTTGTCAAGGGGGCATTGGGGGTCCCTTCTCGGGTCGCTCAACTTCGCCGCAGAAGTCACTCCCTGGGGGCCTTCGTCTCCGTCGCCTTGTCCGGTGGTGAAAACACCGTTCCGGGGCGGCCCCCGACTTGCTCCGGCCCCCCCCCTCCCCTGGCCCTCACACTACGGACGATGGTTGGGGGAGGGGGGTTTCTCTGGTGGGGGGGGGCTGCCCCCGCCCCCCACGGGCTTCGTGATGTCGGAGCTCGGACGTCGGGTGGGGTCCAATTTCCCACGGCGGCAGGTTTTGGCGGTGGCCCCGGGGGGAGCGCAGACCCACATCCAAAAGTCAAAGGGCGGGTGGCCCCCTTCTCCCCTTTCCCCATCGAACCCATCCCCGAAGGGCGGCTCTCTGCTTCGGATGGACAAAATGGGCGGGGGTCCACTGTCTCGCCCCCCAGGGGCTTCCCGATCCGCCCTTCTGTTGTCCCTTTCGGGCAGATCTTCGCCCGGGGGCCCGTTTTCCCCCTCTCTGCTGCATTTTCCTGCCGGAGTGGAGAATGTGGGGCCGACGCCTGTCTCGCTTCCGGGGGGTGTCGGTGGAGTGGACTTCCCCGGGGCGCTTTTTTGGCTCTCTGGGCGGCGGTGGGGCATCCGGAGGGGCCCCCTTTGCGTCCCGCCGCTCTGCCCAAATACAGGCCTTTTTTCAGGGGGGAACCGACACTCGGGAGGGCCCCGGACCCTCACGGAAGACTGGGAAAAGGGGGCGCCCGTTTTTTCCTTTTTCCCCCTCCCTGCACCCGGGTTTTTTTCCCGAAATATGCAACAAACTGCGTTCCTACAGGGGAAAATGACCATGGTGGGGTCCCCTGGGGGCAAAACCTGGTTTTCCGAACGAAGGCCTGGTGTCCCTCCCCGTTCCTCTGGGGCCCTCGCTTTGTTGGGGGAGCTCCCGGCCAGGCTTCTTTCCACCTTTACTACACGCCTGGAGTTTCTCCGTACCCCTCTCCGTCGGACGGTCTCGGACACGGTACGGAGGACATGTTGGGGGCTCCCGGGCCCCTCCCCTACGGGCGTATCACTCACTGGAAGGCCTTTCATCGTTCCCCCAAAATCAAGGGCCTCCGCAAATCCTGAAACGGTCCTCCTGGGTTTCCCCCCTTCCTGGCCCAGACCTGGGGGGTCCTCCCCTACTCTCTCCACTCACCTTTCGGCCCCCAAAACGGGTTTGGGGGTTTGGGGCCCCGGGTTCTGTGACCCTGTTTAAAAGGGGGTTTTTTCCACCAAAAACCCCCCCCCCCGTCGTCCTGGGCCCTTCTGGTCCCTGGGGAAGGGTTTTCCCCTTCCTGCAGGGCGACCCTTTGGGTCAGACGTTCCGGGGCCCGCCTCCTTCAGAAAGGGCCCTTTTTCCTGGGGGGCCCTGGCTACGGGGTTTTGGGCTTCTCACGAGGGCGCTACCGTTTTCCCCCCGTGGACCTTTCTCGGGGACGGCTCCGCTGTCTCCCTCTCCCTCTCCCCAAGGGGCGGGTAAAAACAGCGGCAGGGCCACCCCCCAACCGGGCGTCGTTCCGGGTTTGGGCTGCTGGGGCGCCCCCCCCGTGCCCCCTTTTGGCGCCCCGGGGTTACCTGGATGCTTCCACCCGGGCGTTTGGGCCTGCAGTTCCCTTTTCCCCGACCGTCACTGGGCCCCCCCTCACCACCAGGGGGATTGCCGGGCCCCTCCGGGGCGTCATCGAGTCGGCGGATCCGGTCACGCCCCCCCGCGCCCCTGACTCCGGGGGGGTTGCTGGTCTCTGGCCTTCCTCCGCACCCATTCCTTGGGGAGGGGGCGGGGAAGGGGACAGTGGGGTACGGCCCCGGCTTCGTGGCTCGTTACCGTCCCACCCGTCGTGGATTCCCTGGTTGCCTGGGGTCCCTCCGTCCGGAGGGGCTGGGGGGTGGACGCCGGGGTCCCATTACGTCTCCGCTTTATTCGGTGGTTACTTGGGATCGTTTTTCTTGTCATTTCTCTTTTGCCCCCCGCGGGGGTGGGGGGGTTTTTGCCCCTCTCCAATGGCAGGTAGCTTTGTGCCAGCTCTAAGGGGACCAAAATGACGGCTTTGAAATATGAAAAAACCTTTTTGGGTCCCCCGACAGAGCTATCCGGGTTCGGCCTCCCCCCCTTCCCTTCCCCCCCAAATTTTTTAGCCCCCCCTCCCGCTCCCGGGTGTTTTTGGGGTGGTTATGAGGCTCCGAGCGGCTGGCGGACAGCCGGCCTCGTCAGGGCGGGAAACCAGCAACAAAGGTAGTTGAGCCAGCAACGACGATCTCTCCCGAACTTCGTTTCCTAACGACGAAAGCTACAAAGCCTCCCTTTTCGGTCCGTTAACGTGTCGGAAGGCGCTGACTGGCTAAGGCGAGTAATGACGTCATCAAGCGCGTCATCAGCCACCAGCCAATGATAACAGTTTTTAAAACTTCTCGACCAATCACAAGTCAGCGAGACATTTTCCGGGGAAGAATGGCATGCCAGACTGCCTCTCCCCGCCTTGTCCCCGTCATCTCAACTAATTCTCGTTTTATTCGGAATGCTTGCGTTTTAAGGAGTTTTAATGTATCAGAAAGTAAGATGTATAAGTAAGGAGCCTGTGTTGCTAGTGTTTTGGTGGTAGAAGGTGCATGTGTGTGTGGGTTGAAATAGTGAATATTTGTGATATGGGGAGGCCCGCGGCAAGGCCTCTCCGTCACTCTGCCTCGCCATCAGTCACCTCACCATAACATCTTTAAATCACCCTTATTTAAGGTGACACACGGTGCTACATTGATTTAGATAATGACAAGTATATATAACATCTCACCATAATCACTAAGTTGTATAATAACGAGTAATAAGACGTTTAATCCTGCCCAAACCTACAGTGGCGGAGGAGCTGGCGGCTCCAGCGGCGCCGCCACTCAAAACTTTTGAGTAAAATCCCGCAGTTATCCGCCTCACCTGTGCCTTCCTGAAGAAGACAGTCAGCTCCCACGCCTGTGATAGCACCAGGGATCATAGGATTCCTCATGGGGTTCTCGCTCCCCTACTAAATATTACCAAAGACATCTATCTCCCTTCGTGAAGTTGGTGTTGATATCCACCTCACGGGCTTCATGCTGCTGCTGCTGCTGCTGCCGAAGGCCGCGCTGCCAGGCGTAGACGAGTCCCTTGCTTGTATTTCATCTCTTTACTCATATATATGAATAATATCCATCCAAATGCAATCATATGTCTACATTCACCTATAAAAAAGATATTTCATAGCATACCAAGCAATAATAAGCATGTCTGGAGACTTCCACCTCTGCTAATACCCGGTCTTGAGCAGTCGTTGGCCAGTGTGCACGTTAACGACGAAATCGACGAATTTTCCGCGCTGTGGGTTCCGTCGTTGGACTAACGACCAAAAAAAGGTCTTTAAGTGTTTTGTGGCTTCTGGCCCAGGTTGGCACGGCGTTGCCAGACGTATGTTTCTTTTTCAGTTCTTCTATGTGTAGCCTGGTTATGTGTAACCAGATGTTGGTATTGGTTGCCTGTATACCCAGGGTTTGCCCTGGGTGGCGATCTTTCCTATCCTATAGCTTAGTGCACTAGCTCTGTCAGGGACCCAAAAATAGGCTTTTCATACTTCAAAGCCGTCATTTTAGCACCATCAGTATTAATATTATGAGCTATATTTTTTTTTTTGTTTGATAATATCTGTTTTGTTATCGTTGTTATTCT
>JACEEZ010005144.1:0-50780 GCA_016584305.1 Chionoecetes opilio | reverse complement strand
TATAGGAAATTCGTATTAATTTAAATTGTAGGAAAACAGTTATATATCACCGATATCTAGCTAATATCATTGAAAACACTACATTTTATGGATTTATAGCAATATGATAAGTAAACTACTTGTATATATACAATAACGCTACAGTTTACAAGAAACTATGAAAAACGCTTGCAATATACCTTTATATCACAATAAATAACCTCTTACTCTTCTATTTATTAGCTTAATGTAATGTAAGCTACTTATAGGTAAAAATTATCCGAAAAAAAGGATTGTATACCTCAATTTGTAGGAAAACAGCTATATATCACCGATAATTAGCTAATATAATTGAAAACACTACATTTTATGGGTTTATAGTAATATGATAAGTAAAACTACTTGTATATATACAATAACGCTGCAGTTTACAAGAAACTATGAAGAACGCTTGCAATATACCGTTATATCACAATAAATAATCTCTTACTCTTCTATTTAATAGCTTAATGTAATGTAAGCTACTTATAGGTGCAAATTATTCTAAAAAGAGGATTTTATACTTCAATTTGTAGGAAAACAGCTATATATCACCGATAAATAGCTAATATCATTGAAAACACTACATAATATGGGTTTTTAGCAATCTGATAAGTAAAAGTACTTGTAAATATACAATAACGCTTCAGTTTACAAGAAACTATGAAAAACGCTTGCAATATACCGTTATATCACAATAAATAACCTCTTATTCTTCTATTTATTAGCTTAATGTAATGTATGATGTAAGATAGGTGTAAATTATTCTAAAAAAAGGATTGTATACTTCAATTTGTAAGAAAACAGCTATATATCACTGATAACTAGCTAAAATCATTGAAAACACTACATTTTATTGGTTTATAGCAATATAATAATTAAAACTAATTGTATATATACAATAACGCTACAGTTTAGAAGAAACTATGAAAAACGCATGCAATATACCGTTATATCACAATAAATAACCTCTTACTCTTCTATTTAATAGCTTAATGTAATGTAAGCTACTTATGGGTGCAAATTATTCTAAAAAAAGGATTTTATACTTCTTTTTGTAGGAAAACAGCTATATATCACTGATAACTAGGTAAAATCATTGAAAACACTACATTTTATGGGTTTATAGCAATATAACAAGTAAAACTACTTGTATATATACAATAACGCTACAGTTTAGAAGAAACAATGAAAAACGATTGCAATATACCGTTATATCACAATAAATAACCTCTTACTCTTCTATTTAATAGCTTAATGTAATATAAGCTACTTATAGGTGCAAATTATTCTAAAAAGAGGATTTTATACTTCAATTTGTAGATAAACAGCTATATATCACTGATAACTAGCTATAATCATTGAAAACACTACATTTTATGGGTTTATAGCAATATAATAAGTAAAAGTACTTGTATATATACAATAACGCTTCAGTTTACAAGAAACTATGAAAAACGCTTGCAATATACCGTTATATCACAATAAATACCTCTTACTCTTCTATTTAATAGCTTAATGTAATGTAAGCTACTTATAGGTGCAAATTATTCTAAAAAAAGGATTGTATACTTCAATTTGTAGGAAAACAGCTATATATCACCGATAAATAGCTAAAATCATTGAAAACACTACCTTTTATGGGTTTATAGCAATATGATAAGTAAAACTACTTGCATATATACAATATCGCTAAAGTTTACAAGAAACTATGAAAAACGCTTGCAATATACCGTTATATCACAATAAATAACCTCTTACTCTTCTATTTATTATGATAATGTAATGTAAGCTACTTATAGGTGCAAATTATTCTAAAAAAAGGATTGTATACTTCAATTTGTAGGAAAACAGCTATATATCACCGATAAATAGCTAATATCATTGAAAACACTACATTTTATGGGTTTATAGCAATCTGATAAGTAAAAGTACTTGTATATATACAATAACGCTTCAGTTTACAAGAAACTATGAAAAACGCTTATAATATACCGTTATATCACAATAAATAACCTCTTACTCTTCTATTTATAAGCTTAATGTAATGTAGGCTACTTATAGGTGCAAATTATTCTAAAAAAAGGATGGTATATTCAATTTGTAGAAAAACAGCTATAAATCACCAATAAATAGCTAATATCATTGAAAACACTACATTTTATGGGTTTATAGCAATATGATAAGTAAAACTACTTGTATATATACAAAAACGCTACAGTTTACAAGAAACTATGAAAAACGCGTGCAATATACCTTTATATCACAATAAATAACCTCTTACTCTTATATTTATTAGCTTAATGTAATGAAAGCTACTTAAAGGTGCAAATTATTCGAAAAAAAGGATTGTATATTTCAATTTGTAGGAAAACAGCTATATATCACCGATAATTAGCTAATATCATTGAAAACACTAGATTTTATGAGTTTATAGCAATATGATAAGTAAAACTACTTGTATATATACAATAACGCTACAGTTTACAAGAAACTATGAAAAACGCTTGCAATATACCGTTATATCTCAATAAATAACCTCCTACTCTTCTATTTAATAGCTTAATGTAATGTAAGCTACTTATAGGTGCAAATTATTCTAAAAAGAGGATTTTATACTTCAATTTGTAGGAAAACAGCTATTTATCACCGATAAATAGCTAATATCATTACACTACATTTTAAGGGTTTATAGCAATATGATAAGTAAAACTACTTGTATATATATAACGTATACAATAACGCTACAGTTTACAAGAAACTACGAAAAACGCTTGCTATATACCTTTATATCACAATAAATAACCTCTTACTCTTCTATTTATTAGCTTAATGTAATGTAAGCTACTTATAGGTGCAAATTATTCTTAAAAAAGGATGGTATACTTCAATTTGTAGAAAAACAGCTATAAATCACCGATAAATAGCTAATATCATTGAAAACACTACATTTTATGGGTTTAAAGCAATATGATAAGTAAAACTACTTGTTTATATACAATAACGCTACAGTTTACAAGAAACTATGAAAAACGCTTGCAATATACTTTTATATCACAATAAATAACCTCTTACTCTTCTATTTATTAGCTTAATGTAATGTAAGCTACTTATAGGTGCAAATTATTCGAAAAAAAGGATTGTATACTTCAATTTGTAGGAAAACAGCTATATATCACCGATAATTAGCTAATATCATTGAAAACACTACATTTTATGGGTTTATAGCAATCTGATAAGTAAAACTACTTGTATATATACAATAATGCTACAGTTTACAAGAAACTATGAAAAACGATTGCAATATACCTTTATATCACAATAAATAACCTCTTACTCTTCTATTTAATAGCTTAATGTAATATAAGCTACTTATAGGTGCAAATTATTCTAAAAAGAGTATTTTATACTTCAATTTTTAGGAAAACAGCTATATATCACTGATAACTAGGTAAAATCATTGAAAACACTACATTTTATGGGTTTATAGCAATATAATAAGTAAAACTACTTGTACATATACAATAACGCTACAGTTTACAAGAAACTATGAAAAACGCGAGCAATATACCGTTATATCACAATAAATAACCTCTTACTCTTCTATTTAATAGCTTAATGTAACGTAAGCTACTTATAGGTGCAAATTTTTCTAAAAAGAGGATTTTATACTTCAATTTGTAGGAAAACAGCTATATATCACCGATAAATAGCTAATATCATTGAAAACCCTACATTTTATGGGTTTATAGCAATATGATAAGTAATACTACTTGTATATATACAATAACGCTACAGTTTACAAGAAACTATGAAAAACACTTGCAATATACCGTTATATCACAATAAATAACCTCTTACTCTTCTATTTATTGGCTTAATGTAATGTAAGCTACTTATAGGTGCAAATTATTCTAAAAAAAGGATTTTATACTTCAATTTGTAGGAAAACAGCTATATATCACCGATAAATAGCTAATATCATTGAAAACACTACATTTTATGGGTTTATAGCAATCTGATAAGTAAAAGTACTTGTATATATATAATAACGCTTCAGTTTACAAGAAACTATGAAAAACGTTTGAAATATACCGTTATATCACAATAAATAACCTCTTACTCTTCTATTTATTAGCTTAATGTAATGTAAGATACTTATAGGTGTAAATTATTTAAAAAAAAAGATTGTATACTTCAATTTGTAGGAAAACAGCTATATATCACTGATAACTAGCTAAAATCATTGAAAACACTACATTTTATGGGTTTATAGCAATATAATAATTAAAACTACTTGTATATATACAATAACGCTACAGTTTAGAAGAAACAATGAAAAACGCTTGCAATATACCGTTATATCACAATAAATAACCTCTTACTCTTTTATTTAATAGCTTAATGTAATGTAAGCTACTTATAGGTGCAAATTATTCTAAAAAAAGGATTGTATACTTCAATTTGTAGGAAAACAGCTATATATCACCGATAAATAGCTAAAATCATTGAAAACACTACCTTTTATGGGTTTATAGCAATATGATAAGTAAAACTACTTGCATATATACAATATCGCTAAAGTTTACAAGAAACTATGAAAAACGCTTGCAATATGCCGTTATATCACAATAAATAACCTCTTACTCTTCTATTTATTATGATAATGTAATGTAAGCTACTTATAGGTGCAAATTATTCTAAAAAAAGGATTGTATACTTCAATTTGTAGGAAAACAGCTATATATCACCGATAAATAGCTAATATCATTGAAAACACTACATTTTATGGGTTTATAGCAATATGATAAGTAAAACTACTTGTATATATACAATAACGCTACAGTTTACAAGAAACTATGAAAACGATTGCAATATACCGTTATATCACAATAAATAACCTCTTACTCTTCTATTTAATAGCTTAATGTAATGTAAGATACTTATAGGTGCAAATTATTCTAAAAAGAGGATTTTATACTTCAATTTGTAGGAAAACAGCTATATATCACCGATAAATAGCTAATATCATTGAAAACACTACATTTTATGGGTTTATAGCAATCTGATAACTAAAAGAAACTTGTATATATACAATAACGCTTCAGTTACAGAAACTATGAAAACGCTTGCAATATACCGTTATATCACAATAAAAAAACTCTTACTCTTTCTATTTATAAGCTTAATGTAATGTAGGCTACTTATAGGTGAAAATTATTCGAAAAAAAGGATTGTATACTTCAATTTGTAGGAAAACAGCTATATATCACCGATAATTAGCTAATATCATTGAAAACACTACATTTTATGGGTTTATAGCAATATGATAAGTAAAACTACTTGTATATATACAATAACGCTACAGTTTACAAGAAACTATGAAAAACGCTTGCAATATACGTATATCCTAATAATTAACCTCCTACTCTTCTATTTAATAGCTTAATGTAATGTAAGCTACTTATAGGTGCAAATTATTCTAAAAAGAGGATTTTATACTTCAATTTGTAGGAAAACAGCTATATATCACCGATAAATAGCTAATATCATTACACTATAATTTAAGGGTTTATAGCAATATGATAAGTAAAACTACTTGTATATATACAATAACGCTACAGTTTTGAAGAAACTATGAAAAACGATTGCAATATACCGTTATATCACAATAAATAACATCTTACTCTTGTATTTATTAGGATAATGTAATGTAAGCTGCTTATAGGTGCAAATTATTCTAAAAAGAGGATTTTATACTTCAATTGTAGGAAAAACTGCTATATATCACTGATAATTGGTAAAATCATTAAAAACCCTACATTTTATGGGTTTATAGCCTTTAAAAAAAGAAAAAACTACTTGTTATATACAATAACGCTAAAATTTTTAGAAGAAACAATGAAAAAACGATTCCCAAATATCCCGTTATATCACAATAAATAACCCCTTTTACTCTTCTTTTTAAATAGTTTAAATGTAAGAAAAGCAAATTATAGGGAAATTATTCAAAAAAGGGGAATTTTATACTTAAATTTTGGTGGGAAAAAGAGCTATATTCACGGGAAAAATAGCTATAATTTTTGGGGAAAACCTCCCTTTTTTAGGGGTTTATAGCAATATAATAAGGAAAAATACTTGTTTATACAATAACGCTACATTTTTAGAAAAAACCAAATGAAAAACGTTTTAAATTTAAACCGTTATATCACAAAAATACCTCTTACTTTTCTTTTTAAATAGCTTAATGTAATGTAAGCTATTTATGGGTGCAAATTTTTCCCAAAAAAAAGGATTGTATCCCTTAAATTTTTAGGAAAACACTATATATCACCGATAAATAGCTAATATCATTGAAAAACCCATTTTTTTGGGTTTAAAGAAATATGATAAGTAAAACTACTTGTATATAAAACAATAAACGCTCAGTTTTAAAAAAAACTATAAAAAACGCGGGAAATTTATACCGTTATATCAAAATTCAATAACCTCTTCCCTTTCTTTTTAAATAGTTAAGAAATGAAAGTTTACTTATAGGTCCAAATTTTTCTAAAAAAGGATTTTATACTTCCATTTCTGGGAAAACACCCATTTTTTCACTGATAACTGGTAAAATCTTTTGAAAACCTCCCTTTTTAAAATGGGTTTTTTAATAATATAAAAAGGTAAAACTACTTGTATATAAACAAAAAACCGTAAAAGTTTAAAGAACTATGAAAAAACGATTGCAATATACCGTTAAATCAAAATAAAAAACCTCTTACTCTTCTATTTAATGTTTAAATTGAAATGTAACTACTTATAGGGGGGGAAAATTATTCTAAAAAGAGGTTTTTAAAATACTTCAATTTGTGGGGAAAACAGCTATATATCCTGAAAAACTAGCTTTTAACTTTAAAAAAACACTACTTTTAGGGGTTTTGAAATTTATAAAAAGAAAACTACTTGTATATACAATAACGCTCCCAGTTTAAAAAAGGAAACTTTTAAAAAAACGTTTTCAATTTTAGTTATAATCACAAAAAAAAAAACCTTTTACTTTCTATTTAAATAGTTTTAAGGGTAATTAAGCTACTTAAGGGGGCAAATTATTCTAAAAAAAGGGTTTGTATATTTTCCAATTTGAAAGGGAAAAACAGCTAAAATATAACCGAAAAATAGCTAATTTTCCATTGAAAAAACTACATTTTTTGGGTTTTAAGCAATATGTTTTAGAAAAACTATTTTGCATATATACAATTCCTAAAGTTTACAAGAAATTTATAAAAAAACGCTTGAAATATCCGTTTTTCAAAATAAATAACCTCTACTCTTTTTTTATTAGGGATAATGTAAGGGAAAACCTACTTATGGTGAAAATTATTCAAAAAAAAAGGTTTGGGTTAAACTTCAATTTGTGGGAAAAAACAGTTTATATACCCCCCTTTTTAAATGGGCTAATATCATTGAACACAACTTTTTATGGGTTTAAAACCCAATATAAAAAAAGTAAAACAATTGTATTTTAAAACAATAACGTACAGTTTACAAGAAATTATAAAAAACGTTTGCAATATCCGTTATATCACAAAAAAAACCTCTTCCTTTCTTTTTAATAGCTTAATTTAATGTAAGCACTTTGGGTTCAAATTTTTTTAAAAAAAAAGAAGATTTTATACTTCAATTTGTAGGAAAACACTATATATCACCGATAAATAGTAATATCGTTAAAAACACAAACTTTTTATGGGTTTATACCCTCTGATAAAAAAAAGGTTACTTGTATTTATACAAAAAACCGCTTAATTTTTAACAAAAAAACTATGAAAAACGCGTGCAAAAACCCGGGTTATATCAAAATAAAAAAACCTTTTACCCCTTCTAAAAGTTTAAGGGTAATGAAAAGCTACTTATATTTGGCAAATTATTCAAAAAAAAAGGATGGAAAATACTTAATTTGTAGAAAAACAGCAAAAATCCCCAATAAATAGTAAATATCATTGAAAACATACTTTTTAGGGTTTTATGCAAAGTTTTAGTAAAACTACTTGTATATATACAATAACGCTACATTTTTAAAACGCTTGCAATATACCGTTATATCACAATAAAAAACCTCTTACTCTTGTATTTATTAGGATAATGTAATGTAAGCTACTTATAGGTGCAAATTATTCATAAAAGAGGATTGTATACTTCAATTTGTAGGAAAACAGCTGTATATCACCGATATTTAGCTAATATCATTGAAAACACTACATTTTATGGGTTTATAGCAATATGATAAGTAAAACTACTTGTATATATACAATAACGCTACAGTTTACAAGAAACTATGAAAAACGCTTGCAATATACCGTTATATCACAAGAAATAACCTCTTACTCTTCTATTTAATAGCTTAATGTAATGAAAGCTACTTATGGGTCCAAATTATTCTAAAAAGAGGATTTTATACTTCCATTTGTAGGAAAACAGCTATATATCACTGATAACTAGGTAAAATCATTGAAAACACTACATTTTATGGGTTTATAAAAAATAAATAAGTAAAACTACTTGTATTATTACAATAACGCTACAGTTTACAAGAAACTATTGAAAAACGCTTGCAATATACCTTTATATCAAAATAAATAACCTCTTACTCTTATTTTTAAATTAGCTTAATGAATGTAAGCTACTTAAAGGTGAAAATTATTCGAAAAAAAGGATTGTATATTTAAATTTTGGGTAGAAAAACAGCTATAAATCACCGATAAATAGCTAATATCATTGAAAACACTACATTTTATGGGTTTATAGCAATATGATAAGTAAAACTACTTGTTTATATACAATAACGCTACAGTTTACAAGAAACTATGAAAAACGCTTGCAATATACTTTTATATCACAATAAATAACCTCTTACTCTTCTATTTATTAGCTTAATGTAATGTAAGCTACTTATAGGTGCAAATTATTCGAAAAAAAGGATTGTATACTTCAATTTGTAGGAAAACAGCTATATATCACCGATAATTAGCTAATATCATTGAAAACACTACATTTTATGGGTTTATAGCAATATGATGCGTAAAACTACTTGTATATATACAATAACGCTACAGTTTACAAGAAACTATGAAAAACGCTTGCAATATACCGTTATATCCTAATAATTAACCTCCTACTCTTCTATTTAATAGCTTAATGTAATGTAAGCTACTTATAGGTGCAAATTATTCTAAAAAGAGGATTTTATACTTCAATTTGTAGGAAAACAGCTATATATCACCGATAAATAGCTAATATCATTACACTACAATTTAAGGGTTTATAGCAATATGATAAGTAAAACTACTTGTATATATACAATAACGCTACAGTTTTTAAGAAACTATGAAAAACGATTGCAATATACCGTTATATCACAATAAATAACATCTTACTCTTGTATTTATTAGGATAATGTAATGTAAGCTACTTATAGGTGCAAATTATTCTAAAAAGAGGATTTTATACTTCAATTTGTAGGAAAAGAGCTATATATCACTGATAACTAGCTATAATAATTGAAAACACTACATTTTATGGGTTTATAGCAATATAATAAGGAAAAACTACTTGTATATATACAATAACGCTACAGTTTAGAAGAAACTATGAAAAACGCTTGCAATATACCGTTATATCACATAATAACCTCTTACTCTTCTATTTAATAGCTTAATGTAATGTAAGCTACTTATAGGTGCAAATTATTCTAAAAGAGGATTTTATACTTCATTTGTAGGAAAACAGCTATATATCACTGATAACTAGTATAATCATTGAAAACACTACATTTATGGGTTTATAGCAAATATAATAAGTAAAACTACTTGTATATATACAATAACGCTACAGTTTACAAGAAACTATGAAAAAGCGTGCAATATACCGTTATATCACAATAAATAACCTCTTACTCTTCTATTTAATAGCTTAATGTAAGTAAGCTACTTATAGGTGCAAAATTATTCTAAAAGAGGATTTTATCTTCAATTTGTGGAAAACAGCTATATATCACTGTATACTAGCTAAATCATTGGAAACACTAATTTTATGGGTTTATAGCAATCTATAGTAAAATCTCTGTATATATACAATAACGCTTCAGTTTACAAGAAACTATGAAAAACGCTTGCAATTACCGTTATATCACAATAAATAACCTCTACTCTTCTATTTAATAGCTAATGTAATGTAAGCTACTATAGGTGCAAATTATTCTAAAAAGAGATTTTATCTTCAATTTGTGGAAAACAGTATATATCACGATAAATAGCTAAATCATTAACTACTATTTAGGGTTTATAGCATTATGATAAGTAAAAGTCTCTGTAATTATAACTACAATAACGCTACAGTTTACAAGAAACTATAAAAACGCTTGCTATATACCTTATATCACAATATACCTCTTACTCTTCTATTTATAGCTTAATGTAATGTAAGTACTATAGGTGCAAATTATTCTAAAAAAGATTTTATACTTCAATTTTAGGAGAACAGCTATATATACCGATAAATAGCTATATCATTAAAACTACATTTTAGGGTTTTAGCATATGATAAGTAAACTACTGTATATATACAATAACGCTACAGTTTACAAGAAACTATGAAAAACGCTTGCTATATACCTTTATATCACAATAAATAACCTCTTACTCTTCTATTTATTAGCTTAATGTAATGTACGATACTTATAAGTGCAAACTATTCTAAAAAAAGATTGTATACTTCAATTTGTAGGAGAACAGCTATATATCACCGATAAATAGCTAATATATTGAAAACAATACATTTTATGGGTTTATAGCAAATGATAAGTAAAACTACTGTATATATACAATAACGCTACAGTTTACAAGAAACTATGAAAAACGCTTGCAATATACCGTTATATCACCAATAAATAACCTCTTACTCTCCTATTTATAGCTTAATGTAATGTAAGCTACTTATAAGTGCAAATTATTCTAAAAAAAGGATTGTATACTTCAATTTTTGGAGAAACGCTATATATCACTGATAATAGCTAATATCATTGAAAACACTACATTTTATGGGTTTATAGCAATCTGATAAGTAAAACTACTGTATATTACAATAACGCTACAGTTTACAAGAAACTATGAAAAACGCTTGCAATATACCGTTATATCCCAATAAATAACCTCTTACTCTTCTATTTATAGCTTAATGTATGTAAGCTACTTATAGGTGCAAATTATTCTAAAAAAGGATTGTATACTTCAATTTGTAGGAAAACAGCTATATATCACTGATAAATAGCTATAATCATTGAAAACACTACATTTTAGGGTTTATAGCAATATAATAAGTAAAACTACTTGATATATACAATAACGCTACAGTTTAAAGAAACTATGAAAAACGCTTGCAATATACCGTTATATCACAATAAAAAACCTCTTACTCTTCTATTTAATAGCTAATTTTAAATGTAAGCTACTTATAGGTGCAAATTATTCTAAGAAAAGGATTTATACTTCAATTTGTAGGAAAACAGTATATATCACCGATAAATAGTAATATCATTGAAAACACTACATTTTAAGGGTTTATAGCAATTTTGATAAGTAAAACTACTTGCATATATACAATATCGCTAAGTTTACAAGAAACTATGAAAAACGCTTGCAATATCCCGTTATATCACAATAAATAACCTCTTACTCTTCCATTTAATAGCTTAATGTAATGAGCTACTTATAGGTGCAAATTATTCTAAAAAGAGGATTTATACTTCAATTTGTAGGAAAACAGTATATATCACTGATAAATAGGTAATATCATTGAAAACACTACATTTTATGGGTTTATAGCAATATGATAAGTAAAACTATTGTATATTTTACAATAACGCTACAGTTACAAGAACTATGAAAAAACGATTGCAATATACGTTATATCACAATAATAACCTTTTACTCTTCTATTTAATAGTTATGTAATGTAAGATACATATAGGTGCAAATTATTCTAAAAAGAAGATTTTATACTTCAATTTGTAGGAAAAACAGCTATATATCACTGATAAACTAGCTATAATCATTGAAAACACTACATTTTATGGGTTTAAGCAATATAATAAGTAAAATACTTGAATATATACAATAACGCTACAGTTTACAAGAAACTATGAAAAAACGCTTGCAATATACCGTTATATCACAATAAATAACCTCTTACTCTTCTATTTAATAGCTTAATGAATGTAAGTACATATAGGTGCAAATTATTCTAAAAAAAGATTATACTTCAATTGTAGAAAAAACAGCTATATATCACGATAAATAGCTAATATCATTGAAAACACTACATTTATGGTTTTATAGCAACTGATAATAAAACCTCTTGTATATATACAATAACGCTTCAGTTTACAAGAACTATGAAAAACGCTTGCAATATACCGTTATATCACAATAAATAACCTCTTACTCTTCTATTATTAGCTTAATAATGTAATACTTATAGGTGTACATTATTCTAAAAAAAAGGATTGTATACTTAAATTTTGTAAGAAAACAGCTATATATCACTGAAAAATAGCTGAAATCATTGAAAACACTACATTTTATGGGTTTATAGCAATATAATAATAAACTATTTGTATATATACAATAACGCTACAGTTTAGAAGAAACTATGAAAAACCTTGCAATATACCGTTATATCACAATAAATAACTCTTACTCTCCATTTAATTTAGCTTAATGTAATGTAAGCTACTTATAGGTGCAAATTATTCTAAAAAGAGGATTTATACTCAATTTGTAGGAAAACAGCTATATATCACCGATAAATAGCTAACATATCATTGAAAACACTACATTTATGGGTTTATAGCAATATGATAAGTAAACTACTTGTATATATAACAATAACGCTACAGTTACAAGAAACTATGAAAAACACTTGCAATATACCGTTATATCACAATAAATAACTCTTACTCTTCTATTTATAGCTTAATGTAATGTAAGCTACTTATAGGTGCAAATTATTTTAAAAAAAGATTTATACTTCAATTTGTAGGAAAACAGCTATATATCGCCGATAAATAGTAACAATCTATCTTGAAAAACACTACATTTTATGGGTTTATAGCAATATATAAGTAAAACTACTTGTATATATAAAAAAAACGCTACAGTTTACAAGAAACTATGAAAAAGTTGCAATATACCGTTATATCACAATAATAACCTCTTACTCTTCTATTTAATAGCTTAATGTATGTAAGCTACTTATAGGTGCAAATTATTCTAAAAGAGTATTTTATACTCAATTTGTAGGAAAACAGCTATATTCACTGATAACTAGGTAAATCATTGAAAACACTACATTTTATGGGTTTATAGCAATATAATAAGTAAAACTACTTGTATATATACAATAACGCTACATTTACAAGAAACTATGAAAACGATGCAATATACCGTTTATCACAATAAATAACCTCTTACTCTTTTTATTTAGACAGTTAATGTAAGTAAGCTACTTATAGGTGCAAATTATTCTAAAAAGAGGATTTATACTTCAATTTGTAGGAAACAGCTATATATCACCGAAAAAATAGCTAATATCATTGAAAACACTACATTTTATGGTTTATAGCAATATGATAAGTAAAACTACTTGTATATATACAATAACGCTACAGTTTACAAGAAACTATGAAAAACGATTGCAATATACCGTTATATCACAATAATAACCTCTACTCTTCTTTTTAAATAGATAATGTAATGTAAGCTACTATAGGTGCAAATTATTCGAAAAAAGGTTTGTATACTTCAATTTGTAGGAGAACAGCTATAATATCACCGATATAAATAGTAATATCATTGAAAACACTACATTTTATGGGTTTATAGCAATATGATAAGTAAATACTTGATATATACAATAACGCTACAGTTTACAAGAAACTATGAAAAACGCTTGCAATATACCGTTATATCACATAAATAACCTCTACTCTTCTATTTAATAGCTTAATGTAATGTAAGCTACTTATAGGTGCAAATTATTCTAAGAAAAAGGATAGTATACTTCAATTTGTAGGAGAACAGCTATATATCACCGATAAATAGCTAATATCATTGAAAACTCTACATTTTATGGGTTTATAGCAATATGATAAGTAAATACTTGATATATACAATAACGCTACAGTTTACAAGAACACTATGAAAAACGCTTGCAATATACCGTTATATCACACTAAATAACCTCTTACTCTTCTATTTATTATGATAAT
The DNA here is from genome assembly GCA_016584305.1 of Chionoecetes opilio. NCBI lineage: Eukaryota > Metazoa > Arthropoda > Malacostraca > Decapoda > Majidae > Chionoecetes > Chionoecetes opilio. The sequence continues at coordinate 36,460 of JACEEZ010005144.1, read as the reverse complement.
GTAATGTAAGCTACTTATAGTGCAAATTATTCTAAAAAAAAGGATTGTATACTTCAATTTGTAGGAAAACAGCTATATATCACGATAAATAGCTAATATCATTGAAAACTACTACATTTAATGGGTTTATAGAAATTGATAAGTAAATACTTGTAATATACAATAACGCTACAGTTTACAAGAAACTATGAAAAACGCTTGCAATATACCGTTATATCACAATAAATAACCTCTTACTCTTCTATTTAATAGCTTAATGTAATGTAAGCTACTTATAGTGCAAATTATTCTAAAAAAGAGGATTTATACTTCATTTGTAGGAAAACAGCTATATATCACCGATAAATAGCTAATATCATTGAAAACACTACATTTTATGGGTTTATAGCAATTGATAATAAAAGTACTTGTAATATACAATAACGCTTCAGTTACAGAAACTATGAAAAACGCTTGCAATATACCGTTATATCACAATAAATAACCTCTTACTCTTCTATTTATTAGCTTAATGTAATGTAAGATACTTATAGGTGTAAATTATTCTAAAAAAGGTTTGTATACTTCAATTTGTAAGAAAAACAGCTATATATCACGATAACTAGAAAATATCATTGAAAACACTACATTTTAGGGGTTTTTATAGCAATATATAATTAAAACTAATTGTATATATACAATAACGCTACAGTTTAGAGAAAACTATGAAAAACGCTTGCAATATACCGTTAAAATCACAATAAATAACCTCTACTCTTCTATTTAATAGCTTAATGTAATGTAAGCTACTTATAGGTGCAAATTATTCTAAAAAAAGGATGGTATACTTCAATTTGTAGAAAACAGCTGATAATCACCAATAAATAGTTAATATCATTGAAAACACTACATTTTATGGGTTTAAGCAATATGATAAGTAAAACTACTTGTATATATACAATAACGCTACATTTTTAAGAAACTATGAAAAACGCTTGCAATATACCGTTATATCACAATAAAAACCTCTTACTCTTATATTTATTAGGATTAATGTAATGTAAGCTACTTATAGGTGCAAATTATTCTAAAAGAGGATTGTATACTTCACATTTGTAGGAAAACAGCTATATATCACTGATATTAGCTAATATCATTGAAAACACTACATTTATGGTTTATAGCAATATGATAAGTAAACTACTTGTATATATACAATAACGCTACAGTTTACAAGAAACTATGAAAAACGCTTGCAATATACCTTTATATCACAATAAATACCTCTTACTCTTATTTTTATTAGCTTAATGTAATGTAAGCTACTTAAAGGTGCAAATTATTCGAAAAAAAGGATTGTATATTTCAATTTGTAGGAAAACAGCTATATATCCCCGATAATTAGCAATATCATTGAAAACACTACATTTTATGAGTGTATAGCAATATGATAAGTAAAAACTACTTGTATATATACAATAACGCTACAGTTTACAAGAAACTATGAAAAACGCTTGCAATATACCGTTATATCTCAATAAATAACCTCCTACCTTCTATTTAATAGCTTAATGTAATGTAAGCTACTTATAGTGCAAATTATTCTAAAAGAGGATTTTATACTTCAATTGTAGGAAAACAGCTATAATCACTGATAACTAGCTATAATCATTGAAAACACTACATTTATGGGTTTATAGCAATATAATAAGTAAAACTACTTGTATATATACAATAACGCTACAGTTTAAAGAAACTATGAAAAACGCTTGCAATATACCGTTATATCACAATAAATAACCTCTTACTCTTCTATTTAATACTTAATGTAATGTAAGCTACTTATAGGTGCAAATTATTCTAAAAAAGGATTGTATACTTCAATTTGTAGGAAAACAGCTATATATCACCGATAAATAGCTAAATCATTGAAAACACTACATTTTATGGGTTTATAGCAATATGATAAGTAAAACTACTTGCATATATACAATAACGCTACAGTTTACAAGAAACTATGAAAAACGCTTGCAATATACCGTTATATCACAATAAATAACCTCTTACTCTTCTATTTATTATGATAATGTAATGTAAGCTACTTATAGGTGCAAATTATTCTAAAAAGAGGATTTTATACTTCAATTTGTAGGAAAACAGCTATATATCACCGATAAATAGCTAATATCATTGAAAACACTACATTTTATGGGTTTATAGCAATATGATAAGTAAAACTACTTGTATATATACAATAACGCTACAGTTTACAAGAAACTATGAAAAACGCTTGCAATATACCGTTATATCCCAATAAATAACCTCTTACTCTTCTATTTAATAGCTTAATGTAATGTAAGCTACTTATAGGTGCAAATTATTCTAAAAAGAGGATTTTATACTTCAATTTGTAGGAAAACAGCTATATATCACCGATAAATAGCTAATATCATTGAAACACTACATTTTAAGGTTATAGCAATATGATAAGTAAAACTACTTGTATATATACATACATAACTGCTACAGTTACAAGAAACTATGAAAAAACGCTTGCAATATACCGTTATATCCAATAAAAACCTCTTACTCTTCTATTTAATAGCTTAATGTAATGTAAGCTACTATAGGTCAAATTATTCTAAAAAAGAGGATTTTATACTTCAATTTGTAGGAAAACAGCTATATATCACCGATAATAGTAAATCATTGAAAACACTACATTTTAAGGTTTATAGCAATATGATAAGTAAAACTACTTGTATTATATACTACAATAACGCTACAGTTTACAAGAAACTATGAAAAACGCTTGCAATATACCTTATATCACAATAAATAACCTCTTACTCTTCAATTTAATAGCTTAATGTAAGTAAGCTACTTATAGGTGCAAATTATTCTAAAAAGAGGATTTTATACTTCAATTTGTAGGAAAACAGCTATATATCACGATAAACTAGTAAAATCATTGAAAACACTACATTTTATGGGTTTATAGCAATATAATAAGTAAAACTACTTGTATATATATACAATAACGCTACAGTTTACAAGAAACTATGAAAAACGCTGCAATATACCGTTATATCACAAAAAAAAACCTTTTACTCTTCTTTTTATTGGCTTAATGTAAGGAAAGCTACTTATGGGTGCAAATTTTTCTAAAAAAAGGTTTTTATACTAAATTTTTTAGGGAAAACAGCTTTATTTTCACCGATAAAGCAAATATCTTTAAAAAACCTACATTTTTTTTGGGTTTTATAGAAATCTGATAAGAAAAAAGTATTGTATATATACAAAAACCCCTTTCCCATTTTTACAAGAAACTATAAAAAACTTTTTGCAATTTTCCCTTTTATATCAAAAAAAAAAACCTCTTACTCTTCTTTTTAAATTAGCTTAATTTTAATGAAAAGATACTTATAGGTAAAAATTTATTCAAAAAAAAAAAGTTTTGAATATTTAAATTTGTGGGAAAAAACCCCCAATATAAATGAAAAAACTAGCTAAAATCATTAAAAAACAAACTTTTTATGGGTTTATACCCAATCTGATAAGTAAATATTTGTATATATACAAAAACCGTTTCCCTTTTAAACAAGAAAACTATAAAAAAGTTTGCAATAAAACCTTTTATATCACAATAAATAACCTCTTCTCTTATTTTATTAGTTTAAAATGAATGTAAGAAACTTATAGGTGCAAATTTTCAAAAAAAGGGAAATTGGGATACTTAAATTTTTTGGGGGAAAAACATTTATATATCCCCGAAATTAGCTAATTCATTAAAAACACTAATTTTTTGGGGGGTATAAAATATGATAAAAACAAATTGTATATAAAACAATAACGCTACATTTAAACAAAAAACCCTTTTTTTTTTAAAAAACCTTTTGCAATATCCCCTTTATACCCAAAATTTAAAAAACCCTTACCCCTTCTTTTTTTTAAAGCTTAATGTAATGAAAAGGCCCCTTATAGGAAAAAATTATTCAAAAAAAAAAGGATTTTATCCCTAAAAGTAGGAAAAAAAGCTTTTTATATAACCAAAAATTGGGCAAATTAAAATTGAACCCTACTACTTTTTTTGGGTTTTTGCAATATGAAAAGGGAAAAAATACTTGTATATATCCCAAACGTTACATTTTTACAAAAAAACTATAAAAAAAACGCTTCCCAATATACCGTTATTTTCCCAAAAAAAACCTCCTACTCTTTTATTTAATAGTTAATGAAAATGAAGGGCCATTTAAAGGTGCAAATTATTCAAAAAAGGTTTTTATTATTTTAAATTTTTGGGGAAAAAACGTTTAATATCCCCGATAAAAAGGGCCAAATATCTTTGGGAAAACACTACATTTTTTTGGGTTTTATAGCAATATAATAAGTTAAAATTTATTTGGGATATATACAAAAAAACGCTACAGTTTCAAAAAAACCTATAAAAAAACGCTTGAAATAAAAACCTTAAAAATCCAATAAAAAAAACCTCTTCTTTTTCTTTTTTAATAGTTTTAAAAATGTAATGTAAGCTCCCTTATTGAAAAATTTTTAAAATTCTAAAAAGGATTTTATACTTAATTTTGTGGGAAAACAGCATATATCACCGATAAATGCTAATATCTTTTACACTCCCTTTTTTTGGGGGTTTTAAATAGAAATAGGGAAAGGTAAAAACTACTTTTTATATAAAAATAACGCTACGTTTACAAGAAAACTATAAAAAAAACGTTTGTAAAATCCCCTTTTATAAACAAAAAAATAACCTTTTACCCTTTTATTTTTTAGTTTAAATGAATGTAAGCTATTTATAGGGGTGAAAAAATTTTTCCCAAAAAAAAGGTTTGGTATACTTCAATTTTTAGAAAAACAGCTATAAATAAACCCGAAAAATATGAAATATTTTGGGAAAAACATTTTACTTTTTTGGGTTTTATAGAAATAAAATAAGAAAAACTACTTGTATATTTTACAAAAAAACGCTACAGTTTTCCCGGGGGAAACTAAAAAAAAAACCTTTTTCCCAATATACCGTTATATCACAAAAAAAACCCTCTCTTACTTTTAATTTTATTAGTTTTAATTTTAAGGTAAGTTTACTTATAGGTGAAAATTAAATTCAAAAAAAAAGATTGATAAAAATTTTGGGTAAAAAAAAAACGGGCATATATCACTGAAAAACTGCAAAAAACTTGAAAACACAAATTTTTAATTGGGTTTATAGAAAATCTAAAAAAGGGGAAAAAAACTCCCTTGTATATATCAAAACGCTACGGGTTTTCCCAAGAAACTATAAAAAAGGGCTTGCTATTTTACCTTTATTTTCCAAAAATTTAACCCCCTTTACTCTTTATTTTTTAGTTAAAATTTTAATGTAAAATAATAAGCTAAAGGGGGAAAAAATTTTTCTAAAAAAGGTTTTTATTTTTAAATTTTGTAAAAAAAAAACAGCTATATATCACCGAAAAATTGAAAATATCTTTAAAACCAAATTTTTTTTAAGGGGTTTTTATAGCCATATGAAAAAGTTAAATATTTGGAAATTATAAAATAACGCTACTTTTTTAAAAAAAACTGGGGGGAAAAAAAACCCCGCTTGCAATTTACCGTTATATCACAATAAAAAACATTTAAATTTTTTTTTTTTAAATTAGGATAATGAAATGAAGGACTTATAGGTGAAAATTTTTCTAAAAGAGGATTTTATCCCTTAAATTTGTGGGAAAAAAACAGCTATATATCACTGATAATTGGAAAAAATCTTTGAAAAACACTACATTTTATATTTTTATAGCAATATAACAAGTAAAAAACTTGTTTTTAAACCCAATAACGCAAACAGTTTAGAAGAAACAATAAAAAAACGACTGCAAATCCCGTTATAATCACAAAAAAATACCTTTTACTTTCTATTTTAGTTTAAATTTTAAATGAAAAAGCAAACTTTAGGTGAAAAATTATTTTTAAAAAAGGGGATTTTAAAAATTAAATTTTGTGGGAAAAGAGCTTATATCACTGATAACAAAGCTATAATCGGGGGAAAAAACACTACATTTTAGGGGTTTATAGAAAATTTTCATAAGAAAAAAAACTACTTTATATTTTAACAATAACGCAAACATTTTAAGAAGAAACTATAAAAACCCCCGTTTGGGAAATTACCTTTTTAAAATCACAATAAATCCCTTTTTACTTTTCTTTTTAATAGCTTAATGAATGAAAGCTTTTTATGGGTGCAATTATTCAAAAAAAAGGGTTTGGGTAACTTAAATTGGTGGGAAAAACAGCTTATATCCCCGATAAAAAAGCAAAATTTTCCTTTAAAAAACACTACTTTTTTATGGGTTTATAGAAATTAATGATAAAAAAACAAACTTGAAATATATACAAAAAACGCAAAAATTTTTAAAAAAAACATGAAAAACGTTTGGGCAATATACCGTTAAAAATCACAAAAAAATAACCTCAACTCTTCTATTTAATGGGCTTAAGTAATGAAAAGCTACTTATGGGTCCAAATTTTTCCCTTAAAAAGTGTTTTTTATATTTCCATTTCTGGGAAAAAAGTATATATCACTGAAAAACTACGAAAAAATAAATTGAAAACAAAAATTTTGGGGGGGTTTATAAAATAAAAAAGAAAAAACTACTTTTTATATATACAATAACGCACAGTTTAGAAAAAAATTTTAAAAAAACGATTGCAATTTTACCGTTATTTTCAAAATAAAAAAAATTTTACTTTTCTATTTAATGGGGCTTAATGTAATAAAAAGGCTATTTATGGGTTTGAAAATTATTCAAAGAAAGGATTGTATATTTCAATTTGTAGGAAAACACTATATATCACCGATAAAAAAGGAAATTTATCTTTTAAAAACACTACTTTTTATGGGTTTTTAGCAATTTTGATAAGTAAAAAAAATTTGCATTTTACCCCCAATTCGCAAAAGTTTAAAAGAAACTTTTAAAAAACCGCTTGCAATATACCGTTTTATATCCCAAAAAAAACCCCCTTACTCTTTTTTTTAATAGTTTAATTTGTAATGTAACTACATATGGGTTGGCAAATTATTCAAAAAAGAAATTTTATACTTCAATTTGTGGGAAAACAGCTTATATCCCCGAAATAGCTAATATCGTTAAAAAAAACCTACATTTTTGGGTTTATAGCAATCTGAAAAGTAAAAGTACTTTTTTAAAATCTAAAATAACATTTCAGTTTACAAGAAACTATAAAAAACGCTTGCAAGGGACCTTTTTTACACAATAAAAAAACCTCTTACTTTTTCTTTTATTACTTAATGAAATGTAAGAATTTTAAAAATTTTAAAAAATTATTCAAAAAAAAGGGGATTTTTACATTTTAAAATTTGAAAGAAAACAGCTTATATCACTGAAAAAATAGCAAAAAATCTTTAAAAAACACAAACATTTTAGGGGATTTATACCCAATATAATAATTAAAACTACTTGTAATATCCCAAAAAACGTTACATTTTAAAAGAAACTAGGGAAAAAACCCTTTTGCAAATCCCTTTAAAACCACAAAAAAAATTAACCTCTTACTCTTCCATTTAATAGCTTAATGTAATGTAAGTACTTATGGGGAAAATTTATTCAAAAAAAAGGAAATTTTAAATATTTAAATTTTGGTAGGAAAACAGGAAATATATCCCCGTTTTAAAAAGCTAATATCAAAGAAAACACTATTTTTTTGGGTTTATAGCAATCTGAAAAAGAAAAAACACTTGTTATTTTAAAAAACGCAAAAAATTTTTAACAAAAAAAAACTATAAAAAAAACGTTTGCTAAAATACCTTTAATAAAAATAAAAACCTCTTACTCTTCATTTATTAGCTTAATGTAATTTTAAGCTACTTTATTTGCAAATTTTTCTAAAAAAAGGTGGTATACTTAAATTTGTAAAAAAAACAGCTAAAAAAATCCCCAAAAAAAGTTTAATATCTTTAAAAAAACCACTCCCTTTTGGGTTTTTTAGCAATATGAAAAGGAAAAAACATTTGGGTATATTTTCCAATAACGTTTACGGGTTTACTAAAACCCTATGAAAAAACGCTAGAAATTTAATTTTTTATACCCCAAAATTTAAAAAAACCCCCTTACTTTTTATATTTTTTAAAGTTTAATTTAATGAAAAGCTATTTATAGGTGCAAACTTTTTCAAAAAAAGGATTTTTAAAACACAATTTTGAAAGGAAAAAGCTATATATCACCGTTTAATTAGCAAATATAAATTAAAAACCACACTTTTTTAGGGGTTTTAAATAGCAATTTTTAAAAGGTTTTAAAAACCAATTATATATACAATAAGGGCTACGTTTAAAAGAAATATGAAAAACGCTTGCCTAAAACCGTTAAAATCCCAATAAAAAACCCCCACTCTTCTATTTAAAATTAAGAAATGAAAAGCTACTTATGGGTGAAAATTATTCTAAAAAGGTTTTTTATATTAATTTTGGTGGAAAAAACCTATATATCCCGATAAAAAAAGCTAAATCATTACACTATTTTTAAAAGGGTTTAAGCAAAAATGTAAGAAAAAACTCTTTTTATATATATAACGTATACAATAATGAACATTTTACAAAAAAAACTATGAAAAACGATTGAAATATCCCTTTTATATCACAATAAAAAAAAACCTTTTACCCTTTATTTAATAGCTTAATGTAATATAAGTTTATTTATAGGTCCCAAAATTTTTTCAAAAAAAGGGGGGTTTTTATATTTAAATTTTTGTGGGAAAAACAGAAATTATCACGGGAAAACCTAGGTAAAATCATTAAAAAACCCTACTTTTTTTGGGGTTTTTATAGCAATATAATAGGAAAAAAATTACTTGAAATATTACAAAAACGCTCAGTTTCAAGAAACTTTAAAAAAACCCCGTGAAATTTTAACCGTTATACCCACAAAAAAATAACCTTTTTTACTCTTAAAATTTTAAAGTTTTAAGAAAACGTAAGCTACTTATAGGTGGAATTTTTTTCAAAAAAAGGAGGTTTTTTATATTTAAATTTGTGGGAAAAAAAGCTATATTTCACCGATAAATAGCTAATATCATTGAAAACCCTACATTTTATGGGTTTTATAGCAATATGATAAGTAATACTATTGTTTTAATATACAAAAAAACGCAAACATTTTTACAAAAAAACTAAAAAAAAACCCCTTGCAATATACCGTTAAATCACAAAAAAAATAACCTCTTACTTTCTATTTATTGGTTTAATGAAATTTTAAGCATTTAAATGGGTGCAAATTTTTCAAAAAAAGGGGGATTTTATACTTAAATTTGTGGGAAAAACAGCTATTATCACCGATAAAAATCTAAATCATTAAAAACCCACTCCCTTTTTTAGGGGGTTTATAGCAATCTGATAAGAAAAAGGAATTTGTTATATACAAAAACGCTTCATTTTAAAAAAAAAACTATGAAAAACCCCTTGAAATAAAACCTTTTATTTTCAAAAATAAATAACCTTTTACTCTTTTTTTATTAGCTTAATGAAATGAAAGATACTTAAGGTGAAAAATTATTCAAAAAAAAAAACGGATTGTTATTTAAAATTTGAAAAAAAACCCAGCTATATATCACCGAAACTAGAAAAAATTTCATTGAAAACACTACATTTTATGGGTTTATAGCAATCGATAAGTAAAAAACTTTATTATCAAAAACGCTTCATTTTAAAAAAATAGGGGAAAAACGTTTGAAAATTTTACCGTTTATCAAAATAAAAAAAACCCTTTTTACTCTTATATTTTTTAGTTTAAGTAAGAAGTTTACTTAAAAGGTGAAAATTTATTCAAAAAAAAAGGGATTGTATACTTCAATTTGTGGGAAAACAGTTATAATCCCCGATAATTAAAAAAATTTTAATTTAAAAAACACTACTTTTTATGGGTTTATACCCAATTTAAGAAAAAACACTTTATATATACAAAAACGCTACAGTTTACAAAAAAAATTTAAAAAAAACCTTGCAAATACCTTTTATACCCCAAAAAATAACCCCCTACTTTTTCTATTTAATAGCAAAAAAGGGAATGTAAGCTACTTATAGGTCCCCAAATTATTCTAAAAAGAGGTTTTTAAATACTTTCAATTTGTAGGAAAAAAAAAGCTATATATCCCGTTTAAAAGCAAATTTATCATTAAAAAAAACCTACTTTTAGGGGTTTATAGAAATTATAATAAAAAAAACACTTGAATTAAAACAAAAAACGTTTACAGTTTACAAGAAACTATGAAAAACGCTTGCAAATACCTTAATTCCCAATAAAAAACCTTTTTACTCTTCTTTTTAATGGGGTTAAAATTTTAAGGTAAGCTCCCTTATATTTGCAAATTTTTTCAAAAAAAGAGGTTTTTATACTTCAATTTGTAGGAAAAAACCTTTTAACCCCCGATAAAAAAACCCTAAATAAATTAAAACTACTTTAAAAAGGGGTTTTTATAGCAATATGAAAAGAAAAAACTATTTGTTTTATATACAAAAAAGCTTAAAATTTACAAGAAAACTATAAAAAAACCCCTTTGCTAATCCCTTTTTATATCACAAAAAAATAACCTTTTGGGTTTTTCTTTTTATTAGTTTAAGAAAATGTAAAGCACTTATAGGTTTGCAAATTTATTCAAAAAAAAAAAGTAGGGTAAAATTCCCAATTTTTTGGGAAAAAAAGCTAAAAATCCCCGGGAAAATAGTTTAATATCTTTTAAAACCTACTTTTTAGGGGGTTTATAGCAAATAAAAATTTTAAAACTACTTGTTATTTTAAAATTTAACCCCTACATTTTCCCCAAAAAAACTATGAAAAACGCTTGCAAAAACCATTATATCACAAAAAATAACCTCTTACTTTTTAAATTTATTAGGCTTAATGTAATGTAAGATACTTAAAAGGTTTTAAATTATTCAAAAAAAAGGTTTGTAAAATTTCAATTTGTAAGAAAACGGGCTATTACACTGAAACTAGCAAAAATCATTGAAAACACTACTTTAGGGGTAAAATAGAATCAATAAGAAAAAACTCTTGTATATATACAAAACGCTACATTTACAAAAAAAACCTTTTTGAAAAAAGGCTTGCTATATCCCTTTAACCCACAATAAAAAAACCCTTTCTTACTTTTCTATTTTTAGTTTAAATTTAATGTAAGCTACATATGGGTGCAAATTTTTAAAAAAAAGTTTTTTATATTTTAAATTTTTTAGGAAAAAAAGCTTATATCACCGTAAATAGCTAATATCGTTAAAAACACTACTTTTTAGGGTTTTAACAATCTGAAAAGAAAAAGGGTTCTTGTTATTTTACAAAAACGTTTTCATTTTTACAAGAAACTTGAAAACGTTTGGGAAATTTTACCTTTTATTCACAATAAAAACCTTTTAAATCTTCTATTTTTTAAACTTAATGTATGTAAGATATTTTATAGGTTAAATTTTTTCCCTAAAAAAAGGATTGTATACTTAAATTTTGTAAAAAAAACAGCTATATTTTCCACTGAAACTGGAAAAAATTTCATTGAAAAAACCCAAATTTTTTATGGGTTTATAAGCAATTAAATTAAAACTACTTGTATATTACAAAAACGCTACTTTTTAGAAAAAACTAAAAAAAAAAACGTTGAAAATTTTACCGTTTTATCACAATAAATAACCTCCTACCCCTTCCTTTTTAAATAGCTTAATGAAAAGGTAAGTATTATAGGTGAAAAATATTTTTTAAAAAAAAGGATTTTTCCCAAATTTTGAAAGGGAAAACAGTTTTAATTCATCGAAAAAAATAATATCATTAAAAAACACTACTTTCTATGGGTTTATAGCAATCGATAAGAAAAAACTATTTGTATAATCCCAATAACGTTTACGGGTTTACAAAAAAACTATAAAAAAAACGCTTGCTAGGTTTGCTAAAACCTTTATATCACAAAAAAATTTAACCTTTACTCTTCTATTTTTTAGCTTAATGTAATGTAAGCAAACTTATGGGTTGAAAATTTAAAATTTCCCAAAAAAAAGGGGAAAGGGATATTTCCCAATTTGTAAAAAAAACCCGCTAAAAATAAACCAAAAAATAGTTAATATCTTTTAAAAAAACACTCCCATTAGGGGTTTTATAGCATATGATAAAAAAACTATTTATTTTATCCGTAAAAATTTAACGCTAAAGTATAAAAAGAAACTACAAAAAAACGCTTGCTTTTATCCTTTATAAAACCCAATAAATAACCTTTACTCTTCTTTTTATTAGTTTAATGTAATGTAAAAATACTAAGGTGAAAAATTATTTAAAAAAAAAGATTGTATATTTAAATTTGTGGGAAAAAAACAGCAAAATTCACTGATAACTAGCTAAAATCATTGAAAACACTACTTTTTAGGGGTTTTTATACCAAATAAAAAATTAAAAAATTTATTGATTTTATCCAAAAAAACTTTCCCTTTTTAAAAGGGAAACTATGAAAACGTTTTGAAAATTACCGTTTATCACAAAAAAATCCTCTTACTCTTCTTTTTAAGCTTAATGTAAATGTAAGCTACTTATAGGTGAAATTTTATTTCTAAAAAGAAGATTTTATACTTAAATTTTTGTGGGAAAAACAGCTATATTTAAACCATAAATAGCTAATTTCTTTTAAAAACTACTTTTAAAGGGGTTTTAAACAATTTTGATAATTTAAAACAAACTTGATATATACAAAAAGCTTCATTTTACAAAAAAAACCTTAAAAAAAAAACGTTTTGCTTTAAAACCTTTATATCACAAATAAATAACCCTTAGTCTTTTTTTTATTAGCTTAAGTAAGGGTAAGTTTTATAGGTGCAAATTATTCAAAAAAAAGTATGGTTATATTTAAATTTTTTAGAAAAAAAGCAAAATCACCGATAAATAGCAATATCTTTAAAAAACACTACTTTTTTGGGGTTTAAATGAAATATAAAAAAGAAAAAAATACTTGTATATATACAAAAAAACGCTACATTTTTCAAAAAAAAACTATAAAAAAACGTTTGAAATTATCCCCATTATTCCAATAAATAAACCTCTTACTCTTTAAATTTTTAGCTTAATGTAATGTAAGATACTTATAGGTGAAAAATTTCAAAAAAAAGGGATTGTAAAAATTAAATTTGTAAAAAAAACGGGCTAATATCACTGTTTAATAGCAAAAAATCTTTGGGAAAACCAAAAAATTTTTAGGGGTTAAAATAGAAAATTCTAATAAGAAAAAACTATTTGGGAAAATTACAATAACGTTTAAACGGGGGTTTTTACAAGAAAAACTATAAAAAAGGCTTGCTATATACCTTTAATCAAAAATAAATAACCCTTACTCTTCATTTTTTTAAAGGTTTAATTTTAAATGAAAGGGCCCCAAAAAGGGTGCAAAAATTTTTCTAAAAAGAAATTTTTATATTTTCAATTTTTTGGGAAAAAAATATAAAATCACCGATAAATAGTAATATCGTTAAAAACACTACATTTTAGGGGTTTTAATGCAATCTGAAAAAAAAAAAAAAAAAAAAGTACTTTTTTATTTTAATAACGTTTCCCAGTTTACAAAAAAAACCTATGAAAAACGTTTGGGAAATTTATCCTTTTAAAAACCCACAAAAAAAAACCTTTTAAACTCTTCTATTTTTTAAAGTTTAATGTAAATGAAAGATACTTTTTAGGTGTAAATTTTTCAAAAAAAAAGGATTGTATACTTAAATTTTGAAAAAAAAACCCGCTATATATCCTGAAAACTAGCAAAATCATTAAAAACCCACTCCCAATTTTAGGGGTTTATAGAATATAAAAAAAAAAATACTTTTTAATTTTACAATAACGCAATTTAAAGAAGAAACTATAAAAAAAAACGTTTAAAAATATACCTTTTTTAACCCAAAAATAAAAAAAACCTCCTACTCTTCCTTTAATAGTTTTAATGTAATGTAAGCTATTATAGTGAAAAAATTTTTTCCAAAAAAGGATTTTATTTTCTTTTGTGGGAAAAAAACACCCTTTATATAAATCGAAAAAAAGGGTATACCCATTGAAAACACTATTTCCCTAGGGGTTTATAGCAATCTGAAAAGAAAAAAATATTTGAAATATATACAAAAAACGCAAACCATTTTTCCCAAAAACTATAAAAAACCGTTTGGGAATAGCGTTGCATACCTTTATATCACAATAAATAACCTTTTTACTCTTCTTTTTTAGTTTAATGAAATTTTAAAAGCTACGTAAGGGGGCAAATTTTTCTAAAAAAGGATGGTATACTTAAATTTGTAAAAAAACAGCATAAATCACCAATAAATAGTTAATATCATTGAAAACACTACATTTTTAGGGGTTTTTTATGGGAAATATGTAGAAAAAAACTCCTTGTATATAAAATAAGGTAAAAATAACGCAAAGTATCCCAAAAAAACAAAAAAAAAAAAAACGCTTGCTATATCCTTTTTTATAACAAATAAAAAACCCTCTTACTCTTCTTTTTTATTAGCAAAATTGTAATGAAAAGATATTTATAGGTGAAAAATTTTTTCCTAAAAAAAATTGTATACTTCAATTTTAAAAAAAACCGCTAAATATCACTGAAAAACTAGCAAAAATTCATTAAAAACCACTCCCATTTTATGGGTTTATAGCAATATAAAAATTTAAAAATACTTGTATTTACAATAACTTTACATTTTTAAAAAAAAACTTAAAAAAAACGTTGAAATTCCCTTTTATATCACAAAAAAAAAACCCTTTTCCTCTTTATTTTTTTAGCTTAATGAAAATGAAAACTATTTAAAAGGTGCAAATTATTCAAAGAAAAGGTTTTTTTTACATCAAATTTTTTAGGAAAAACAGCTAATTAAACCGATAAATAGTAATTTATTTAAAAAAACACTACTTTTTTGGGGGTTTATAAAAATATAAATAAGAAAAAATACTTGTTTATATAAAATAATGGGGGCAAAAAGTTTACAAAAAAAACTATAAAAAAAACCGTTGCAAAAAACCGTTAAAATCAAAAATTTAAAAAAACCTTTTTACTTTTCTATTTATTATGATAATGTAATGAAAAGTTTATTTATAGGTGAAAAATTATTCAAAAAAAAGGGCCCTTGTATATTTAAATTTGTAAAAAAAACACATAATCACCGAAAAATAAAAAATATCAGGGGAAAAACACTCCTTTTTGGGTTTATAGAAAATATAGCAATATGATAAGTAAAACTACTTGTATATAATAAGCTACAGTTTACAAAATATGAAAACGCTAGCAATATACCTTATATCACAATAAATAACCTCTACTCTATATTTATTAGCTTAAATTTGTAAGGTAAGCTAATTATAGTGCAATTATTCGAAAAAAAAAAATTTGGGTTTATACTTCAATTTGTAGAAACAGCTATATATCACCGATAATTAGCTAAATCATTGAAAACACTAAAATTTTATGGTTTATAGCAATATGATAAGTAAAACTACTTGTATATTACAATAACGCTACAGTTACAAGAACTATGAAAAACGCTTTTGCAATATACCTTTATATCAAATAAATAATTCTTATTCTTCTATTATTAGCTAAGTAATGTAAGCTACTTATAGTGCAAATATTCTAAAAAAGGATTGTATACTTCAATTTTTAGGAAACAGTTTATATATACCGATAAATAGCTAATATCAATGAAAACCTAATTTTATGGTTTATGCAATATTTGATAGTAATACTTGTATATATTACAATAACGCTACATTTTAAACAAGAACTATGAAAAACGCTTGTATATACCTTTAAATCACAATAAATAACCTCTACAATTCTATTTATTAGTTTAATGTAATGTAAGCTACTTATAGGTGCAAAATTATTCTAAAAAAAGTTTGATACTTCAATTTGTAGGAGAACAGCTATATATCACCGATAAATAGCTATTATCATTGAAAAAAACTACATTATGGTTTATAGCAAATGATAAGAAAAAACAAACTTGTATATATACAAAAACGCTGAGTTTACAAGAAACTATGAAAACGCTTGCAATATACGTTATATCACAATAAATAACCTCTTACTCTTCTATTTAATAGCTTAATGTAATGTAGCTACTTATAGGTGCAAATTATTCTAAGAAAAGGATTGTATACTTCAATTTGTTGGAGAACAGCTATATATCACCGATAATAGCTAATATCATTGAAAACACTACATTTAAGGGTTTATAGCAATAGATAAGTAAAACTACTTGCATATATACAATATCGCTAAAGTTTACAAGAAACTATGAAAAACGCTTGCAATATACCGTTATATCACAATAAATAACCTCTTACTCTTCTATTTATTATGATAATGTAATGTAAGCTACTTATAGGTGCAAATTATTCTAAAAAAATGATTGTATACTTCAATTTGTAGGAAAAGAGCTATATATCACCGATAAATAGCTAATATCATTGAAAACACTACATTTTATGGGTTTATAGCAATATGATAAGTAAAACTACTTGTATATATACAATAACGCTACAGTTTACAAGAAACTATGAAAACGATTGCAATATACCGTTATATCACAATAAATAACCTCTTACTCTTCTATTTAATAGCTTAATGTAATGTAAGATACTTATAGGTGCAAATTATTCTAAAAAGAGGATTTTATACTTCAATTTGTAGGAAAACAGCTATATATCACTGATAACTATCTAAAATCATTGAAAACACTATATTTTATGGGTTTATAGCAATATAATAAGTAAAACTACTTGTATATATACAATAACGCTACAGTTTACAAGAAACTATGAAAAACGCTTGCAATATACCGTTATATCACAATAAATAACCTCTTACTCTTCTATTTAATAGCTTAATGTAATGTAAGCTACATATAGGTGCAAATTATTCTAAAAAGAAGATTTTATACTTCAATTTGTAGGAAAACAGCTATATATCACCGATAAATAGCTAATATCATTGAAAACACTACATTTTATGGGTTTATAATAATATAATAAGTAAAACTACTTGTATATATACAATAACGCTACAGTTTACAAGAAACTATGAAAAACGCTTGCAATATACCGTTATATCACAATAAATAACCTCTTACTCTTCTATTTATAAGCTTAATGTAATGTAGGCCACTTATAGGTGCAAATTATTCTAAAAAAAAGGATGGGATACTTCATTTGTAGAAAAACAGCTATAAATCACCAATAAATAGCTAATATCATTGAAAACACTACATTTTATGGTTTATAGCAATATGATAAGTAAAACTACTTGTATATATACAATAACGCTACAGTTTACAAGAAACTATGAAAAACTCTTGCAATATACCTTTATATCACAATAAATAACCTCTTACTCTTATATTTATTAGCTTAATGTAATGTAAGCTACTTATAGGTGCAAATTATTCGAAAAAAAGGATTGTATACTTCAATTTGTAGAAAAACAGCTATATATCACCGATAATTAGCTAATATCATTGAAAACACTACATTTTATGGGTTTATAGCAATATGATAAGTAAAACTACTTGTATATATACAATAACGCTGCAGTTTACAAGAAACTATGAAGAACGCTTGCAATATACCGTTATATCACAATAAATAACCTCTTACTCTTCTATTTAATAGCTTAATGTAATGTAAGCTACTTATAGGTGCAAATTATTCTAAAAAGAGGATTTTATACTTCAATTTGTAGGAAAACAGCTATATATCACCGATAAATAGCTAATATCATTGAAAACACTACATTTTATGGGTTTATAGCAATCTGATAAGTAAAAGTACTTGTAAATATACAATAACGCTTCAGTTTACAAGAAACTATGAAAAACGCTTGCAATATACCGTTATATCACAATAAATAACCTCTTATTCTTCTATTTATTAGCTTAATGTAATGTAAGATACTTATAGGTGTAAATTATTCTAAAAAAAGAATTGTATACTTCAATTTGTAAGAAATCAGCTATATATCACTGATAACTAGCTAAAATCATTGAAAACACTACATTTTATGGGTTTATAGCAATATAATAATTAAAACTAATTGTATATATACAATAACGCTACAGTTTAGAAGAAACTATGAAAAACACTTGCAATATACCGTTATATCACAATAAATAACCTCTTACTCTTCTATTTAATAGCTTAATGTAATGTAAGCTACTTATAGGTGCAAATTATTCTAAGAAAAGGATTGTATACTTTCAATTTGTTGGAGAACAGCTATATAAACTGATAACTATCTAAAATCATTGAAAACACTACATTTTATGGGTTTATAGCAATATAATAAGTAAAACTACTTGTATATATACAATAACGCTACAGTTTACAAGAAACTATGAAAAACGCTTGCAATATACCGTTTATTCACATAAATAACCTCTTACTCTTCTATTTAATAGCTTAATGTAATGTAAGCTACATATAGGTGCAAATTATTCTAAAAAGAAGATTTTATACTTCAATTGTAGGAAAACAGCTATATATCACCGATAAATAGCTAATATCATTGAAACACTACATTTTATGGGTTTATAGCAATCTGATAAGTAAAAGTTATTATATATATATACAATAACGCTTCAGTTTACAAGAAACTATGAAAAACGCTTGCAATATACCGTTATATCACAATAAATAACCTCTTACTCTTCTATTTATAAGCTTAATGTAATGTAGGCCACTTATAGGTGCAAATTATTCTAAAAAAAGGATGGGATACTTCAATTTGTAGAAAAACAGCTATAAATCACCAATAAATAGCTAATATCATTGAAAACACTACATTTTATGGGTTTATAGCAATATGATAAGTAAAACTACTTGTATATATACAATAACGCTACAGTTTACAAGAAACTATGAACAACGCGTGCAATATACCGTTATATCCCAATAAATAACCTCCTACTCTTCTATTTAATAGCTTAATGTAATGTAAGCTACTTATAGGTGCAAATTATTCTAAAAAGAGGATTTTATACTTCAATTTGTAGGAAAACAGCTATTTATCACCGATAAATAGCTAATATCATTACACTACATTTTAAGGGTTTATAGCAATATGATAAGTAAAACTACTTGTATATATATAACGTATACAATAACGCTACAGTTTACAAGAAACTACGAAAAACACTTGCTATATACCTTTATATCACAATAAATAACCTCTTACTCTTCTATTTAATAGCTTAATGTAATGTAAGCTACTTATAGGTCCAAATTATTCTAAAAAGAGGATTTTATACTTCCATTTGTAGGAAAACAGCTATATATCACTGATAACTAGGTAAAATCATTGAAAACACTACATTTTATGGGTTTATAGCAATATAACAAGTAAAACTACTTGTATATATACAATAACGCTACAGTTTAGAAGAAACTATGAAAAACGATTGCAATATACCGTTATATCACAATAAATAACGTCTTACTCTTCTATTTAATAGCTTTATGTAATGTAAGCTACTTACAGGTGCAAATTATTCTAAAAAGAGGATTTTATACTTAAATTTGTAGGAAAACAGCTATATAATACTGTTATATAGCTATAATCATTGAAAACACTACATTTTATGGGTTTATAGCAATATAATAAGTAAAACTAATTGTATATATACAATAACGCTACAGTTTAGAAGAAACTATGAAAAACGCTTGCAATATACCGTTATATCACAATAAATAACCTCTTACTCTTCTATTTATTAGCTTAATGTAATGTAAGCTACTTATAGGTGCAAATTATTCTAAGAAAAGGATTGTATACTTCAATTTGTAGGAGAACAGCTATATATCACCGGTAAATAGCTAATATCATTGAAAACACTACATTTTATGGGTTTATAGCAATATGATAAGTAAAACTACTTACATATATACAATATCGCTAAAGTTTACAAGAAACTATGAAAAACGCTTGCAATATACCGTTATATCACAATAAATAACCTCTTACTCTTCTATTTATTATGATAATGTAATGTAAGCTAGTTATAGGTGCAAATTATTCTAAAAAAAGGATTGTATACTTCAATTTGTAGGAAAACAGCTATATATCACCGATAAATAGCTAATATCATTGAAAACACTACATTTTATGGGTTTATAGCAATATGATAAGTAAAACTACTTGTATATATACAATAACGCTACAGTTTACAAGAAACTATGAAAAACGATTGCAATATAACGTTATATCACAATAAATAACCTCTTACTCTTCTATTTAATAGCTTAATGTAATTTAAGATACTTATAGGTGCAAATTATTCTAAAAAAAGGATTTTATACTTCAATTTGTAGGAAAACAGCTATATATTACTGATAACTATCTAAAATCATTGAAAACACTACATTTTATGGGTTTATAGCAATATAATAAGTAAAACTACTTGTACAATAACGCTACAGTTTACAAGAAACTATGAAAAACGCTTGCAATATACCGTTATATCACAATAAATAACCTCTTATTCTTCTATTTAATAGCTTAATGTAATGTAAGCTACATATAGGTGCAAATTATTCTAAAAAGAAGATTTTATACTTCAATTTGTAGGAAAACAGCTATATATCACCGATAAATAGCTAATATCATTGAAAACACTACCTTTTATGGGTTTATAGCAATCGCTACAGTTTACAAGAAGCTATGAAAAACGCTTGCAATATAACGTTATATCACAATAAATAACCTCTTACTCTTCTATTTATTATGATAATGTAATGTAAGCTACTTATAGGTGCAAATTATTCTAAAAAAAGGATTTTATACTTCAATTTGTAGGAAAACAGCTATATATCACCGATAAATAGCTAATATCATTGAAAACACTACATTTTATGGGTTTATAGCAATATGATAAGTAAAACTACTTGTATATATACAATAACACTACAGTTTACAAGAAACTATGAAAACGATTGCAATATACCGTTATATCACAATAAATAACCTCTTACTCTTCTATTTAATAGCTTAATGTAATGTAAGATACTTATAGGTGCAAATTATTCTAAAAAGAGGATTTTATACTTCAATTTGTAGGAAAACAGCTATATATCACTGATAACTATCTAAAATCATTGAAAACACTACATTTTATGGGTTTATAGCAATATAATAAGTAAAACTACTTGTATATATACAATAACGCTACAGTTTACAAGAAACTATGAAAAACGCTTGCAATATACCGTTATATCACAATAAATAACCTCTTACTCTTCTATTTAATAGCTTAATGTAATGTAAGCTACATATAGGTGCAAATTATTCTAAAAAGAAGATTTTATACTTCAATTTGTAGGAAAACAGCTATATATCACCGATAAATAGCTAATATCATTGAAAACACTACATTTTATGGGTTTATAGCAATCTGATAAGTAAAAGTAATTATATATATACAATAACGCTTCAGTTTACAAGAAACTATGAAAAACGCTTGCAATATACCGTTATATCACAATAAATAACCTCTTACTCTTCTATTTATAAGCTTAATGTAATGTAGGCCACTTATAGGTGCAAATTATTCTAAAAAAAGGATGGGATACTTCAATTTGTAGAAAAACAGCTATAAATCACCAATAAATAGCTAATATCATTGAAAACACTACATTTTATGGGTTTATAGCAATATGATAAGTAAAACTACTTGTATATATACAATAACGCTACAGTTTACAAGAAACTATGAAAAACTCTTGCAATATACCTTTATATCACAATAAATAACCTCTTACTCTTATATTTATTAGCTTAATGTAATGTAAGCTACTTATAGGTGCAAATTATTCGAAAAAAAGGATTGTATACTTCAATTTGTAGGAAAACAGCTATATATCACCGATAATTAGCTAATATCATTGAAACACTACTTTTTATGGTTTATAGAATATGATA
This sequence comes from Chionoecetes opilio, assembly GCA_016584305.1. Classification (NCBI taxonomy): domain Eukaryota; kingdom Metazoa; phylum Arthropoda; class Malacostraca; order Decapoda; family Majidae; genus Chionoecetes; species Chionoecetes opilio. The sequence goes on along the minus strand of JACEEZ010005144.1, from coordinate 14,496 downwards.
AGTAAAACTACTTGTATATATAAAATAACGCTGCAGTTTACAAGAACCTATGAAGAACGCTTGCAATATACGTTATATCACAATAAATAACCTCTTACTCTTCTATTTAATAGCTTAATGTAATGTAAGCTACTTATAGGTGCAAATTATTCTAAAAGAGGATTTTATACTTCAATTTTAGGAAAACAGCTATATATCACCGATAAATAGCTAATATCATTGAAAACACTACATTTTATGGGTTTATAGCAATCTGATAAGTAAAAGTACTTGTAAATATACAATAACGCTTCAGTTTACAAGAAACTATGAAAAACGCTTGCAATATACCGTTATATCACAATAAATAACCTCTTATTCTTCTATTTATTAGCTTAATGTAATGTAAGATACTTATAGGGTAAATTATTCTAAAAAAAGAATTGTATACTTCAATTTGTAAGAAATCTGCTATATATCACTGATAACTAGCTAAAATCATTGAAAACACTACATTTTATGGGTTTATAGCAATATAATAATTTAAAACTAATTGTATATATACAATAACGCTACAGTTTAGAAGAAACTATGAAAAACGCTTGCAATATACCGTTATATCACAATAAATAACCTCTTACTCTTCTATTTATAAGCTTAATGTAATGTAGGCCACTTATAGGTGCAAATTATTCTAAAAAAAGGATGGGATACTTCAATTTGTAGAAAAACAGCTATAAATCACCAATAAATAGCTAATATCATTGAAAACACTACATTTTATGGGTTTATAGCAATATGATAAGTAAAACTACTTGTATATATACAATAACGCTACAGTTTACAAGAAACTATGAAAAACTCTTGCAATATACCTTTATATCACAATAAATAACCTCTTACTCTTATATTTATTAGCTTAATGTAATGTAAGCTACTTATAGGTGCAAATTATTCGAAAAAAAGGATTGTATACTTCAATTTGTAGGAAAACAGCTATATATCACCGATAATTAGCTAATATCATTGAAAACACTACATTTTATGGGTTTATAGCAATATGATAAGTAAAACTACTTGTATATATACAATAACGCTACAGTTTACAAGAAACTATGAAAAACGCTTGCAATATACCGTTATATCTCAATAAATAACCTCCTACTCTTCTATTTAATAGCTTAATGTAATGTAAGCTACTTATAGGTGCAAATTATTCTAAAAAGAGGATTTTATACTTCAATTTGTAGGAAAACAGCTATTTATCACCGATAAATAGCTAATATCATTACACTACATTTTAAGGGTTTATAGCAATATGATAAGTAAAACTACTTGTATATATATAACGTATACAATAACGCTACAGTTTACAAGAAACTACGAAAAACGCTTGCAATATACCGTTATATCACAATAAATAACATCTTACTCTTGTATTTATTAGGATAATGTAATGTAAGCTACTTATAGGTGCAAATTATTCTAAAAAGAGGATTTTATACTTCAATTTGTAGGAAAACAGCTATATATCACTGATAACTAGGTAAAATCATTGAAAACACTACATTTTATGGGTTTATAGCAATATAACAAGTAAAACTACCTGTATATATACAATAACGCTACAGTTTAGAAGAAACAATGAAAAACGATTGCAATATACCGTTATATCACAATAAATAACCTCTTTATCTTCTATTTAATAGCTTAATGTAATGTAAGCTACTTATAGGTGCAAATTATTCTAAAAAGAGGATTTTATACTTCAATTTGTAGGAAAAGAGCTATATATCACTGATAACTAGCTATAATCATTGAAAACACTACATTTTATGGGTTTATAGCAATATAATAAGGAAAAACTACTTGTATATATACAATAACGCTACAGTTTAGAAGAAACTATGAAAAACGCTTGCAATGTACCGTTATATCACAATAAATACCTCTTACTTTTCTATTTAATAGCTTAATGTAATGTAAGCTACTTATAGGTGCAAATTATTCTAAAAAAAGTATTGTATACTTCAATTTGTAGGAAAACAGCTATATATCACCGATAAATAGCTAATATCATTGAAAACACTACATTTTATGATTTTATAGCAATATGATAAGTAAAACTACTTGTATATATACAATAACGCTACAGTTTTAAAGAAACTATGAAAAACGCTTGCAATATACCTTTATATCACAATAAATAACCTCTTACTCTTCTATTTAATAGCTTAATGTAATGTAAGCTACTTATAGGTCCAAATTATTCTAAAAAGAGGATTTTATACTTCCATTTCTAGGAAAACAGCTATATATCACTGATAACTAGGTAAAATCATTGAAAACACTACATTTTATGGGTTTATAATAATATAATAAGTAAAACTACTTGTATATATACAATAACGCTACAGTTTAGAAGAAACTATGAAAAACGATTGCAATATACCGTTATATCACAATAAATAACCTCTTACTCTTCTATTTAATAGCTTAATGTAATGTAAGCTACTTATAGGTGCAAATTATTCTAAAAAGAGGATTTTATACTTCAATTTGTAGGAAAACAGCTATATATCACTGATAACTAGGTAAAATTATTGAAAACACTACATTTTATGGGTTTATAGCAATATAATAAGTAAAACTACTTGTATATATACAATAACGCTACAGTTTACAAGAAACTATGAAAAACGTTTGCAATATACCGTTATATCACAATAAATAACCTCTTACTCTTCTATTTATTATGATAATGTAATGTAAGCTACTTATAGGTGCAAATTATTCTAAAAAAAGGATTGTATACTTCAATTTATAGGAAAACAGCTATATATCACCGATAAATAGCTAATATCATTGAAAACACTACAAATTTATGGGTTTATAGCAATATGATAAGTAAAACTACTTGTATATATACAATAACGCTACAGTTTACAAGAAACTATGAAAAACGCTTGCAATATACCGTTATATCCTAATAATTAACCTCCTACTCTTCTATTTAATAGCTTAATGTAATGTAAGCTACTTATAGGTGCAAATTATTCTAAAAAGAGGATTTTATACTTCAATTTGTAGGAAAACAGCTATATATCACCGATAAATAGCTAATATCATTACACTACATTTTAAGGGTTTATAGCAATATGATAAGTAAAACTAGTTGTATATATACAATAACGCTACAGTTTTTAAGAAACTATGAAAAACGCTTGCAATATACCGTTATATCAAAATAAATAACATCTTACTCTTGTATTTATTAGGATAATGTAATGTAAGCTACTTATAGGTGCAAATTATTCTAAAAAGAGGATTTTATACTTCAATTTGTAGGAAAACAGCTATATATCACTGATAACTAGGTAAAATCATTGAAAACACTACATTTTATGGGTTTATAGCAATATAACAAGTAAAACTACTTGTATATATACAATAACGCTACAGTTTAGAAGAAACAATGAAAAACGATTGCAATATACCGTTATATCACAATAAATAACCTCTTACTCTTCTATTTAATAGCTTAATGTAATGTAAGCTACTTATAGGTGCAAATTTTTCTAAAAAGAGGATTTTATACTTCAATTTGTAGGAAAAGAGCTATATATCACTGATAACTAGCTATAATCATTGAAAACACTACATTTTATGGGTTTACAGCAATATAATAAGGAAAAACTACTTGTATATATACAATAACGCTACAGTTTAGAAGAAACTATGAAAAACGCTTGCAATGTACCGTTATATCACAATAAATACCTCTTACTTTTCTATTTAATAGCTTAATGTAATGTAAGCTACTTATAGGTGCAAATTATTCTAAAAAAAGTATTGTATACTTCAATTTGTAGGAAAACAGCTATATATCACCTATAAATAGCTAATATCATTGAAAACACTACATTTTATGATTTTATAGCAATATGATAAGTAAAACTACTTGTATATATACAATAACGCTACAGTTTTAAAGAAACTATGAAAAACGCTTGCGATATACCTTTATATCACAATAAATAACCTCTTACTCTTCTATTTAATAGCTTAATGTAATGTAAGGTACTTATAGGTCCAAATTATTCTAAAAAGAGGATTTTATACTTCCATTTCTAGGAAAACAGCTATATATCACTGATAACTAGGTAAAATCATTGAAAACACTACATTTTATGGGTTTATAATAATATAATAAGTAAAACTACTTGTATATATACAATAACGCTACAGTTTAGAAGAAACTATGAAAAACGATTGCAATATACCGTTATATCAAATAATAACCTCTTACTCTTCTATTTAATAGCTTAATGTAATGTAAGCTACTTATAGGTGCAAATTATTCTAAAAAGAGGATTTTATACTTCAATTTGTAGGAAAACAGCTATATATCACTGATAACTAGGTAAAATTATTGAAAACACTACATTTTATGGGTTTATAGCAATATAATAAGTAAAACTACTTGTATATATACAATAACGCTACAGTTTACAAGAAACTATGAAAAACGTTTGCAATATACCGTTATATCACAATAAATAACCTCTTACTCTTCTATTTATTATGATAATGTAATGTAAGCTACTTATAGGTGCAAATTATTCTAAAAAAAGGATTGTATACTTCAATTTATAGGAAAACAGCTATATATCACCGATAAATAGCTAATATCATTGAAAACACTACAAATTTATGGGTTTATAGCAATATGATAAGTAAAACTACTTGTATATATACAATAATGCTACAGTTTACAAGAAACTATGAAAAACGATTGCAATATACCTTTATATCACAATAAATAACCTCTTACTCTTCTATTTAATAGCTTAATGTAATATAAGCTACTTATAGGTGCAAATTATTCTAAAAAGAGGATTTTATACTTCAATTTGTAGGAAAACAGCTATATATCACTGATAACTAGGTAAAATCATTGAAAACACTACATTTTATGGGTTTATAGCAATATAATAAGTAAAACTACTTGTATATATACAATAACGCTACAGTTTACAAGAAACTATGAAAAATGCGTGCAATATACCGTTATATCACAATAAATAACCTCTTACTCTTCTATTTAATAGCTTAATGTAACGTAAGCTACTTATAGGTGCAAATTATTCTAAAAAGAGGATTTTATACTTCAATTTGTAGGAAAACAGCTATATATCGCCAATAAATAGCTAATATCATTGAAAACACTACATTTTATGGATTTATAGCAATCTGATAAGTAAAACTACTTGTATATATACAATAACGCTACAGTTTACAAGAAAACTATGAAAAAACGCTTGCAATATACCGTTATAATCCAATAAATAACCTCTTACTCTTCCATTTAATAGCTTAATGTAATGTAAGCTACTTATAGGTGCAAATTATTCTAAAAAAGGATATTATACTTCAATTTGTAGGAAAACAGCTATATATCACCGTTAAATAGCTAATATCATTGAAAACACTACTTTTATGGGTTTATAGCAATCTGATAAGTAAAACTACTTGTATATATACAATAACGCTACAGTTTACAAGAAACTATGAAAAACGCTTGCCAAATACCTTTATATCACAATAAATAACCTCTTACTCTTCTATTTAATAGCTTAATGTAATGTAAGCTACTTATAGGTGCAAATTATTCTAAAAAAAGGATGGTATACTTCAATTTGTAGAAAAACAGCTATAAATCACCAATAAATAGTTAATATCATTGAAAACACTACATTATATGGGTTTATAGCAATATGATAAGTAAAACTACTTGTATATATACAATAACGCTACAGTTTACAAGAAACTATGAAAAACGCTAGCAATATACCTTTATATCACAATAAATAACCTCTTACTCTTACATTTATTAGCTTAATGTAATGTAAGCTACTTATAGGTGCAAATTATTCGAAAAAAAGGATTGTATACTTCAATTTGTAGGAAAACAGCTATATATCACCGATAATTAGCTAATATCATTGAAAACACTACATTTTATGGGTTTATAGCAATATGATAAGTAAAACTACTTGTATATATACAATAACGCTACAGTTTACAAGAAACTATGAAAAACGCCTGCAATATACCGTTATATCCCAATAAATAACCTCCTACTCTTCTATTTAATAGCTTAATGTAATGTAAGCTACTTATAGGTGCAAATTATTCTAAAAAGAGGATTTTATACTTCAATTTGTAGGAAAACAGCTATATATCACTGATAACTAGGTAAAATCATTGAAAACACTACATTTTATGGGTTTATAGCAATATAATAAGTAAAACTACTTGTACATATACAATAACGCTACAGTTTACAAGAAACTATGAAAAACGCGAGCAATATACCGTTATATCACAATAAATAACCTCTTACTCTTCTATTTAATAGCTTAATGTAACGTAAGCTACTTATAGGTGCAAATTTTTCTAAAAAGAGGATTTTATACTTCAATTTGTAGGAAAACAGCTATATATCACCGATAAATAGCTAATATCATTGAAAACCCTACATTTTATGGGTTTATAATAATATGATAAGTAATACTATTTGTATATATACAATAACGCTACAGTTTACAAGAAACTATGAAAAACACTTGCAATATACCGTTATATCACAATAAATAACCTCTTACTCTTCTATTTATTAGCTTAATGTAATGTAAGATACTTATAGGTGTAAATTATTTAAAAAAAAAGATTGTATACTTAAATTTGTAAGAAAAAAAGCTATATATCACTTATAACTAGCTAAAATCATTGAAAACACTACATTTTAGGGTTTATAGCAATCTGAAAAGTAAAACTACTTGTATATATACAAAAAACGCTACAGTTTACAAGAAACTTGAAAAAGGCTTGCTATATACCTTATATCACATAAAAAACCCTCTTCTTTTCTATTTATTAGCTTAATGTAATGTAAGCTACAATAGGTGAAAATTATTCAAAAAAAGATTTTATACTTCAATTTGTAGGAAAACAGCTATATATCACCGAAAATAGCTAATATCGTTGAAAACACAAACATTTTATGGGTTTATAGCAATCTGATAAGTAAAAGTACTTGATATATACAATAACGCATCAGTTTACAAGAAACTAGAAAACGCTTGCAATATACCGTTATATCACAATAAATAACCTCTTACTCTTCTTTTTATTAGCTTAATGTAATGTAAGATACTTATAGGTGTAAATTATTCTAAAAAAGGATGTATACTTCAATTTGTAGAAAACAGCTATATATCACTGAAAAACTAGCTAAAATCATTGAAAATACTACATTTATGGTTTATAGCAATTAATAATTAAAACTATTTGTAAAATTATAAAATAACGCTACAGTTTAGAAGAAACTATGTAAAACGCTTGCAATATCCCGTTATATCACAATAAAAAAACCTCTTACTCTTCCATTTAATAGCTTAATGTAATGAAGCTACTTATAGGTGCAAATTATTCTAAAAAAGGATATTATACTTAAAATTTGTGGGGAAAACAGCTATATATCATCGATAAATAGCTAATATCATTAAAAAACAAAACTTTTATGGGTTTATAGCAATCTAAATAAGAAAAAATACTTGTATATATACAATAACGCTACATTTTTACAAGAAACTATGAAAAACGCTTCCCAAATACCTTTATATCACAATAAATAACCTCTTACTCTTCTTTTTATTAGCTTAATGTAATGTAAGCTACTTATAGGTGCAAATTATTCTAAAAAAAGGATGGTATACTTAAATTTGTAGAAAAACGGCTATAAATCACCAATAATAGTTAATATCATTAAAAAACACTACATTATATGGGTTTATAGAAATATGATAAGTAAAACTACTTGTATATATACATTAACGCTACAGTTTACAAGAAACTATGAAAAACGCTAGAAATATACCTTTATATCACATAAATAACCTCTTACTCTTACATTTATTAGCTTAATGTAATGTAAGCTACTTTGGTGAAAAATTATTCTAAAAAAAGGATTGTATACTTCAATTTGTAGGAAAACAGCTATATATCACCGATAATTAGCTAATATCATTGAAAACACTACATTTTATGGGTTTATAGCAATTGATAAGTAAAACTACTTGTATATATACAATAACGCTACAGTTTACAAGAAACTATAAAAACGCCTGCAATATACCGTTATATCCCAATAAATAACCTCCTACTCTCTATTTAATGGGCTTAATGTAATGTAAGCTATTTATAGGTGCAAATATTCTAAAAAGAGGATTTATACTTCAATTTGTGGGAAAACAGCTATATATCCCCGGGATAAATGCTAATATCATTACACTACATTTTAAGGGTTTATACCAATATGATAAGTAAAACTACTTGTATCTATATAACGTATACAACAACGCTACAGTTTACAAGAAACTACGAAAAACGTTTGCTATATACCTTTTATATAACAAAAAATAACCTCTTACTCTTCTATTTATTAGCTTAATGTAATGTAAGCTCTTATAGGTGCAAATTATTCTAAAAAAAGGATGGGTATACTTCAATTTGTAGAAAAACAGCTATAAATCACCGATAAATACTAATATCATTGAAAACACTACATTTTATGGGTTTAGAGCAATATGATAAGAAAAAACTACTTGTATATATACAATAACGCTACAGTTTACAAAAAACTATGAAAACGCTTGCATATACCGTTATATCACAATAAATAACCTCTTACTCTTATATTTAACTATGATAATGAAATGTAAGCTACTTATAGGTGCAAATTTTCAAAAAAAAGGATTGTATACTTCAATTTGTAGGAAAACAGCTATATTCACCGATAAATAGCTAATATCATTGAAAAACACTACATTTTATGGGTTTATAGCAATATGATAAGTAAAAACAAATTGTATATATAAAATAATGCAACAGTTTACAAGAAACTATGAAAAACGATTGCAATATACCTTTATATCACAATAAATAACCTCTTACTCTTCTATTTAATAGCTTAATGTAATAAAAAGCTACTTATAGGTGCAAATTATTCTAAAAGGGATTTTTACTTCAATTTGTAGGAAAACAGCTATATATCACTGATAATAGGTAAAATCATTAAAAAACACTACATTTTAGGGGTTTATAGCAATATAATAAGTAAAACTACTTGTACATAACGCTACAGTTTACAAGAAACTATGAAAACGCGAGCAATATACCGTTTAAAATCACAATAAATAACTCTTACTCTTCTATTTAATAGCTTAATGAAACGTAAGCTACTTATAGGTCCCAAATTTTTCTAAAAAGAGGATTTTATACTTCAATTTGTAGGAAAACAGCTATATTCACCGATAAATAGCTAATATCTTTAAAAACCCCTACATTTTATGGGTTTATAGCAATATGATAAGTAATACTACTTGTTTTATAAAATAACGCTACAGTTTACAAGAAACTATGAAAAAACACTTGCAATATACCTTTATATCACAATAAAAAACCTCTTACTTTTCTATTTTTTGGGCTTAATGTAATGTAAGCTACTTATAGGTGCAAATTATTCTAAAAAAAGGATTTTATACTTCAATTTGTAGGTAAACAGCTATATATCACCGATAAATAGCTAATATCATTGAAAACAATACATTTTATGGGTTTATAGCAATATGATAAGTAAAACTACTTGTATATATACAAAAACGCTACAGTTTTACAAAAAACTATGAAAAACGCTTGCAATATACCGTTATTCACAATAAATAACCTCTTACTCTCCTATTTAATAGCTTAATGTAATGAAAGCTACTTATAAGTGCAAATTATTCTAAAAAAAGGATTGTATACTTCAATTTGTAGGAAAACAGCTATATATCTCTGATAACTAGCAAAATCATTGAAAACACAACATTTTATGGGTTTATAGCAATATAATAAGTAAAACTACTTGTATATATACAATAACGCTACAGTTGAGAAGAAACTATGAAAAACGCATGCATTATACCGTTATATCACAATAAATAACCTCTTACTCTTCTATTTAATAGCTTAATGTAATGTAAGCTACTTATAGGTGCAAATTATTCTAAAAAGAGGATTTTATACTTCAATTTGTAGGAAAACAGCTATATATCACCGATAAATAGCTAATATTATTGAAAACACTACCTTTTATGGGTTTATAGCAATCGCTACAGTTTACAAGAAACTATGAAAAACGTTTTCAATATACCGTTATATCACAATAAATAACCTCTTACTCTTCTAACTATTATGATAATGTAATGTAAGCTACTTATAGGTGCAAATTATGCTAAAAAAAGGATTGTATACTTCAATTTGCAGGAAAACAGCTATATATCACCGATAAATAGCTAATATCATTGAAAACACAAAATTTTATGGGTTTATAGCAATATGATAAGTAAAACTACTTGTATATATACAATAACGCAACAGTTTACAAGAAACTATGTAAAACGCTTGCAATATACCGTTATATCCCAATAAATAACCTCCTACTCTTGTATTTATTAGGATAATGTAATGTAAGCTACTTATAGGTGCAAATTATTCATAAAAGAGGACTGTATACTTCAATTTGTAGGAAAACAGCTATATATCACTGATAACTAGCTATAATCATTGAAAACACTACATTTTATGGGTTTATAGCAATATAATAAGTAAAACTACTTGTATATATACAATAACGCTACAGTTTAGAAGAAACTATGAAAAACGCTTGCAATATACCGTTATATCACAATAAATAACCTCTTACTCTTCTATTTATTAGCTTAATGTTGTGTAAGCTACTTATAGGTGCAAATTATTCTAAAAAAAGGATGGTATACTTCAATTTGTAGAAAAACAGCTATAAATCTCCAATAAATAGCTAAAATCATTGAAAACACTACATTTTATGGGTTTATAGCAATATAATAAGTAAAACTACTTGTATATATACAATAACGCTACAGTTTACAAGAAACTATGAAAAACGCTTGCAATATACCGTTATATCACAATAAATAACCTCTTACTCTTCTATTTAATAGCTTAATGTAATGTAAGCTACATATAGGTGCAAATTATTCTAAAAAGAAGATTTTATACTTCAATTTGTAGGAAAACAGCTATATATCACCGATAAATAGCTAATATCGTTGAAAACACTACATTTTATGGGTTTATAGCAATCTGATAAGTAAAACTACTTGTATATATACAATAACGCTACAGTTTAAAAGAAATTTATGAAAAACCTTGCTATATACCTTATATTACAATAACTCTTACTCTTCTATTTATTAGCTTAATGAAAATGAAAGCAACTTATAGGTCAAATATTCTAAAAAAAGGATGTATACTTCAATTTGTAGAAAAACCTATAAATCACCAATAAATAGTTTAATTCATTGAAAACACTACATTTTATGGTTTATAGCAATATATAAAAACTACTTGTATATAATACAATACGCTACAGTTTAGAAAAACTATGAAAAACGCATCAAATACCGTTATATCACAATAAATAACCTCTTACTCTTCTATTTAATAGCTTAATTATGTAAGCTACTTTAGGTGCAATTATTCTAAGAAAAGGATTTTATACTTAAATTTTTGTAGAGAACAGCTATTTTTATCACCGATAAATAGCTAATATCATTGAAAACACTACATTTAAGGTTTATAGCAATATGATAAGTAAACTACTTGCATATATACAATATCGCTAAAGTTTACAAGAAACTATGAAAAACGCTTGCAATATACCGTTATTAAATAAATAACCTCTTACTCTTCTATTTATTAGCTTAATGTAATGTAAGCTACTTATAGGTGCAAATTATTCTAAAAAGAGGATTTTATACTTCAATTTGTAGGAAAACAGCTATATATCACTGATAACTAGCTAAAATCATTGAAAACACTACATTTTATGGGTTTATAGCAATATAATAAGTAAAACTACTTGTATATATACAATAACGCTACAGTTTACAAGAAACTATGAAAAACGCTTGCAATATACCGTTATATCACAATAAATAACCTCTTACTCTTCCATTTAATAGCTTAATGTAATGTAAGCTACTTATAGGTGCAAATTATTCTAAAAAGAGGATTTTATACTTCAATTTGTAGGAAAACAGCTATATATCAGTGATAACTAGCTATAATCATTGAAAACACTACATTTTATGGGTTTATAGCAATATAATAAGTAAAACTACTTGTATATATACAATAACGCTACAGTTTAGAAGAAACTATGAAAAATGCTTGCAATATACCGTTATATCACAATAAATACCTCTTACTCTTCTATTTAATAGCTTAATGTAATGTAAGCTACTTATAGGTGCAAATTATTCTAAGAAAAGGATTGTATACTTCAATTTGTAGGAGAACAGCTATATATCACCGATAAATAGCTAATATCATTGAAAACACTACATTTTATGGGTTTATAGCAATATGATAAGTAAAACTACTTGCATATATACAATATCGCTAAAGTTTACAAGAAACTATGAAAATCGCTTGCAATATACCGTTATATCACAATAAATAACCTCTTACTCTTGTATTTATTAGGATAATGTAATGTAAGCTACTTATAGGTGCAAATTATTCATAAAAGAGGATTGTATACTTCAATTTGTAGGAAAACAGCTATATATTACCGATAATTAGCAAATATCATTGAAAACACTACATTTTATGGGTTTATAGCAATATGATAAGTAAATCTACTTGTATATATACACTAACGCTACAGTTTACAAGAAACTATGAAAAACGCTTGCAATATACCGTTATATCACAATAAATAACCCCTTACTCTTCTATTTATTAGCTTAATGTAATGTAAGCTACTTATAGGTGCAAATTATTCTAAAAAGAGGATTTTATACTTCAATTTGTAGGAAAACAGCTATATATCACCGATAATTAGCTAATATCATTGAAAACACTACATTTTAGGGGTTTATAACAATATGATAAGTAAAACTACTTGTATATATACAATAACGCTACAGTTTTAAAGAAACTATGAAAAACGCTTGCAATATACCGTTATATCACAATAAATAACCTCTTACTCTTCTATTTAATAGCTTAATGTAATGTAAGCTACTTATAGGTCCAAATTATTCTAAAAAGAGGATTTTATACTTCCATTTGTAGGAAAACAGCTATATATCACTGATAACTAGGTAAAATCATTGAAAACACTACATTTTATGGGTTTATAGCAATATAATAAGTAAAACTACTTGTATATATACAATAACGCTACAGTTTAGAAGAAACTATGAAAAACGCGTGCAATATACCGTTATATCACAATAAATAACCTCTTACTCTTCTATTTAATAGCTTAATGTAATGTAAGCTACTTATAGGTGCAAATTATTCTAAAAAAGGATATTATACTTCAATTTGTAGGAAAACAGCTATATATCACCGATAAATAGCTAATATCATTGAAAACACTACTTCTATGGGTTTATAGCAATCTGATAAGTAAAACTACTTGTATATATACAATAACGCTACAGTTTACAAGAAACTATGAAAAACGCTTGCTATATACCTTTATATCACAATAAATAATCTCTTACTCTTCTATTTATTAGCTTAATGTAATGTAAGCTACTTATAGGTGCAAATTATTCTAAAAAAAGGATGGTATACTTCAATTTGTAGAAAAACAGCTATAAATCACCAATAAATAGTTAATATCATTGAAAACACTACATTTTATGGGTTTATAGCAATATGATAAGTAAAACTACTTGTATATATACAATAACGCTACAGTTTACAAGAAACTATGAAAAACGCTAGCAATATACCTTTATATCACAATAAATAACCTCTTACTCTTATATTTATTAGCTTAATGTAATGTAAGCTACTTATAGGTGCAAATTATTCGAAAAAAAGGATTGTATACTTCAATTTGTAGGAAAACAGCTATATATCACCGATAATTAGCTAATATCATTGAAAACACTACATTTTATGGGTTTATAGCAATATGATAAGTAAAACTACTTGTATATATACAATAACGCTACAGTTTACAAGAAACTATGAAAAACGCTTGCAATATACCGTTATATCCCAATAAATAACCTCCTACTCTTCTATTTAATAGCTTAATGTAATGTAAGCTACTTATAGGCGATTAGCCTGGGGGGTTGGTCGGTATCAAATTAGGGCGAGAATGCTAATAGTGTTTTTTGGGAAGGTATAAATGCCTAGAGTTAGAAAACATGTGATAGCATTGTGGCAGTGGCATCTTTATGGGAGTTATCCCCCTTTTCCAAACTGTATATTATATAATTATATAAATATACATACATATAATTAATTTTTTTTTTTCTTTTTCAGGTGTCGTATTTCATCGGCGAGAGACGGACCGGACGATGATGCGACTTTGGGGAAAACCCTCGGAGACCCACTCCCGGA
>JACEEZ010005141.1:5000-15407 GCA_016584305.1 Chionoecetes opilio | reverse complement strand
AATTTTTTCCCCCCCAACCGGGGGGCAAAATTCCCCCCCCGGGGGGGGAATTTTTTAAAACCCCGTAAAACCCATCCCAACCCCCGCGACCCCATGATTCCCCGAAAAGGGAACCTAATTAAAAACAAAAGGCATCCCGATTAAGCCTTTAAAAAAAGGTCGTTTTAAGTGGTTTTTTCCCTGTTCAAAAACATGGAGTAAGCAGGGATCACAGATTCCCCCAAAAAGACCCGGATCTTTGTTTTTCGTGCACAGGTACCGAAAAGCGAGTCCATAACACATGTGTTTTGCCAATCCCCCTTTAAGACCCTTTTGACGCAGCCCCATCTTTATGGACTGCGTCCCAAATATTAAAATTTAAAAAAGATATCAACGTCCTCGACGCACGAAAAAAGGGAGTACGTTTATCTAGGAAGCCCCCAAACCCCGGGACCCTGGTTTTGGCCAGGAACCTAAGGGGACCCGTTGCCATTTTTATCAAAATTGTCGTAGTGAGCTGAAATTTTTACACAAAAGCTAAGTAATAGATGAATTGTGAAAAAGTTTAAGGTGATAGTAGCAGAAATTTTCGATAAAAATTTTTTTTTTTTTAAACCCGCAATTTTTCTAACATTTGAAACAACAACATTGTTGTATTTATATATTTTTTTGTCTAGAAAAATTTGTTTCCCTGAACAAAAATGCCCGAGATGTTTTAGTAGTTTCATAATATATATATTATATAATATATATAATATTTTTTAATATATATATATATATTTTTATATATATATATATATATATACCTATATATATTATATAAAAACACAATATTTAATATATATATAATTAAAATATAATATAAATATAAAATTTGGAAAAAAAATTTTTTTTTATTTCTATGTTTTGCTCTAGTAATATTTATTTTTTTTACTTAAAAACTATTAACCTGTGGATTTAGCCCTTTGTTTGTTATTTTAGTGACAAAACATTTGAAATGGTTTTCTTTTAGTTTTTGGTGTTTTTTTTTTTTAATAAAACAAATTAGTTTTGAGTATTGGCCTTTTTCCCCAAAAAATTTATAGGTAGGTTTTTTTTTTTTTTTTGTTCGTTTATTTTAAACATGTACTCTATTTGAGAGCATTTTGGGGCCTGGTCCCCGGTCTTTTGGTGAAAAATATTTGCGAAAAAAATGGGCGCTAAACGTCGAGAAGGGGCGACGAGCGGGGGGGGGGTTCCAAAATAGTCTATTTTTTTTCCAAAAACCCATGAGTTTTCGAGAAAAAATTTGTTTTCCATGTGCGCTTTAATGCCCCAGTGATCTAGGCACCCGAAAAGATAAACGAAAAATTTTTTTCCGTGTCTAAACAAAATTTGGGAAAAACACCCCTTAAATCCCAAAGGCTTTTTGGTGTGACCATGGAATCATTGGTCAAAAGGAATTGGTGTGAAGTGACTTGGTTAATAACCAAGTCACTTCACAGCAATTACATATACTCAAATGATTATCGCACTGTTCGATTGTCCGACTCTCGTTTCGATCGCCACACACGAGCCGAAATGTTACCCGCAAACTATTGTTCATTCACTCCTCTGCCAACTCAGACAGCATACACACCAAGGTCCGTTAAGTATAAATTGTATTTTATTTATTATTATTATTTTTAGATAATATTGGATTATTTATTGTTTAAAAAAATTACTGTAGATGTTCGCTTTTAGCAGTATAGTATATTAATTTTTTAAACTATTCTAGCCTGATGATGCAAGTGTCTTTTGGCGTAACGTTGCGCATAAACAACCCAAGAATGACGAGTGTCTTTGTCACCCTGAAATGTCAAGATGTATCTACCTAAGAATACCAACTATATATACGTATATATATATATATATATATATATATATATATATATATATATATATATATATATATATATATATATATATATATATATATATATATATATATATATATATATAATATATATATATATATATCTATACATATATATTAGGGTGGCCCAAAAACATAGGGCTATAATTTTTTAATAATATGCTGCTTCACAAGGCTGGTTTGGTTACATATGACTAAAAGACCCTACATGCAAAAAATTGGAGAGATATGAGCATGTTTAGAGGTCCCAACAACTTACGCATTACAATTCAAATATTGTTTTCTGCCTTATTGTGTTATATATATATTACAATTAACACAAAATGTTTCATTGTTTACTGTTATTGGTATAAACAATGGCAACAACGAGGAGATCACCAGACGTTTGGCTCCTAGGCAAGGCTGAGAAGGATATCCTGGCTCTGGGCTGCACACAAATGGAAAAGTTCTCCGAAAATTCATGTTTAACCATAAAAAAAATGGACTCACAGTCAGTGAAAGCGCTAAGGCCACAATAGATGCGACAGTTGTTGTCTGGGATAAGGCCAGTATTCCGACCCAACGGGTTGATTCAGGCATACGAAAACAGTAAACATTATGCCCAGTAGCTACTGTTCAGTGAAGGCTCACCGATTGACGCAGAAAGACGGATGCCGAGTCATGGAGGAGCTGTTTAAAGCAGACCTCGATGAGCTCTTCGATATCTTGCGAAAAGATGGCCCTTAGCATCATGAAGAACAAGGAAGACCAGCCGTTCTTCCTCATGCAACAGCAGGATCGATCTAGTGCAAGCATGTCTGGAATTGACATGTCCTTAACACACATGGAGTGTCGCAAGCGCAAAAGGATTAAGCAGGAAATTGCTCGAAAGGAAAAGCATGCAAGTACAATGTATGCCCACAAGGCTGGCATGGTTGTAGGTTCTGATTCATCTGGGAAATGAGAGTACTAGCATTTCATGTGCCTCATCAGAAGATGACTTTCAACCTCCACGAATTTCAAGTACATTCCAACCTATGATGCAGAACAAGATAAGTGTGACCAATGAAGTGGCAGCACCCTCGACTGAGTGAAACTAACTTACCGCAGTGTAATGTTCGTTATTGGTTCTGTGTCATAAGCACTTAGACATACCCTAACTGATGTGTCACTGTCTCGGAACACGATTAGGCGATATCGGATGTTTGCACGGAAGGAGATGGCAACTATTGAAAAACTTGCATTTTCACCAGACAATCCACTGCTTCTTCACTGGGACAGTAAATTATTGCTTCCAGATATAGCAGGCAGTAATGAGCTTGTGGATCGTGTTGCAGTATTGGTCACTGGTGGCAAGACGGAGCAACTGCTTGCTATACCCAAGATTGGCCGTGGCACTGGAAAGGAGAAAGCAATGCCTGTCTTCATGCACTGGATGACTGGAACCTAAAGTTCATGGCTCAGGGAATAGTCTTTGACACAACAGCATCCAACACCGGGTTAAAGATAGGTGTCTACACCCTACTAGAGAAGGCCCTTAATAAAGAACTTGTCTGGATTGCGTGCCGTCATCACATGTTTGAAGTAATACTTTCAAATGTATTCACCATCACTTTGGGACCTACTGGTGGTGTCCTGAGATGGGGCTATTCAAACGCTTCAAGAAAAGATAAGATAAGATTTTCATCCTATCTAGACACTTTGCAAGTACCAACTACAAGGTTATTGACTATACAAAGCGCCGCCACGTCAACACGAACTAGGTGGACTCGAACCGCTGACCGAATGCACAGGGACGCTGCACATTGCTAGCTCAATAAGGCTCGCTTCCAGCCTGCCAGTGACGAGATATTCGTTGGTATGCCTGAAAGTTTGCGACATGAGGTAACTTTATACTATACTGATGCAGTCAAGAGCAAGACCACTCGCGAAGCCTATAAAGAACTCCTTCAACTGTGTCACACATTCCTTGGGGGTTCATCAGATGGACAGCCTAGCTTCCATGTACCCGGTGCAATTCACAATGCACGGTGGATGGCTAAGGCTAAATACTCGCTGAAGATATTCCTGTTTCAAGACTAGACAAAGCTGACATCAAAGGGAAAGGTTGCCTTGACACAAATGTATCTCTTTATCTCACTTGTTTATGCACGCTATTGGCACGAGGCTTCCTTGCCGGTGAAATCTCTACTCAACGACTTAAACGTCCTTGTTCTCCTCCATAAAAACCAGTACATACTGTCAGGGAGGCGGCGATCAAGGCGCTCTGTCGTCATTTACGGTATTTCTTTGAACGACTCGTGTCTCTTGCCCTCTTTGATAATCGCATTGACGAGCAAACGAAAACGGCCAAGGTTGACAACTTGTCACGTCCCCCAAATCGAACAGTCTTAAAGCAGTTGGACAGGAAAGAGTTTGATCGATGGTCAAACTCCTTCCTAAATATTTTTTTTTTAAATAATAATGATATTGAAAGTGTCTTCAAAACCAAGAAAAAATTAAGAACAAAATATCTATATTTTATGTCAAAATCGAAAAATTTACATTTGGTTGGTGCCTCTAAATACAGCCAAATATTTATGATTTTCTGCATGTAAACTCCCGTTGTGATATGGAACAGGATCAGCCTTGTAGAGAATGACAAATTAAACATAGTTTTTTGGGCCACCCTAATATATATATATATATATATATATATATATATATATATATATATATATATATATATATATATATATATATTATATATATATATATATATATATATATATATAATATATAAAATATATATATATATATTATATATATATATATATATTTTACGTATGTTAGTAAGTAGTAGCTGACTGGAAAAGGGGGCTGGTCGTCCCTATCTGGAAAGGGAAAGGAGACCGTCAGGACTGCAACAATTACCGCGGTATTACACTGCTCAGCGTACCAAGCAAGGTGCTTGCCCATCTATCGCTGACACGAATTCGCAGTCATCTGGTGAAGCATCAGAGACCTCAGCAGTCTGGGTTCACGCCTGGTAAGTCAACAACGGACCGTATCCTAGCGCTTCGTGTCCTGGTGGAATGCCGACGTGAGTTTCGACAGGGCATGCTTGCAGCCTATGTTGATCTCAAGAAGGCGTTTGACTCAGTGCATCGTGAGTCACTCTGGGATCTTCTGCGACTTCGAGGGATTCCTGCAAGGACTATTGGTTTGATAACTGGTCTGTATTCTGGGACTGCGAGTGCTGTGAAGTGTGGGGCAGGTGTATCCAGCTTCTTTCCTGTGAATACAGGAGTGAGGCAAGGGTGCGTCCTTGCCCCATCACTTTTCAACGCTTGTATGGACTGGGTATTGGACAAGGTTGTAGATCAAAGTGATTGTGGAGCATCCGTCGGCAACACCAAGATCACTGATCTTGTTTTTGCCGATGATGCAGTAATCTTTGCTGAGTCGCTGGAGGTCCTGGTGATGGCTCTCGAGGCGCTGCACGAGAAGGCAAAGCCTTTGTGACTTGAGGTCTCCTGGCTCAAGACCAAGGTGCAGGTATTTGGAGACTTACTAGATGAAGCAGTGCAGTCTGTTCATGCGTGTGGCGAGGACATTGAGATCTTGGAAAGTTTTACATACCTTGGTAACGCAGTCCATAATGACGGCGGGTCACGTCAAGAAGTCTTACGACGGATTGGCATAGCCCACGGTGTTATGGACTCGCTCAGCGGGAGTATTTGGCGTTGTCGGTACCTGTGCAGGAGAACAAAGATCCGGATCTTCAAGTCGCTTGTGATCCCTGTCTTATTCTATGGTTGTGAGACATGGACACTAAATAGTGACTTGAAGAGACGAATCAATGCTTTTGGTAATAAGTGTCTTCGCAGAATCATGGGGTATCGCTGGGATGATTACGTGTCAAATCAGCGATTGCACCGTGAGACTGAATCGAGGCCTATTACATGCATAGTCCGTCAGCGCCAACTTCGGCTATATGGGCATGTGGCACGCTACCCTGAAACCGATCCTTCCCATCGGGTTGTATCTGTAAGAGACAATTCGGCGTGGAGGAGGCCAAGGGGGCGCCCACAAGGCTCGTGGCTGGGGCAAGTTGATGTTTCTTGTCGAGAGCTGCTTGGTATGGGAAAGGAGCCTGCATGGGAACTCGCGCGTGGTGACCCCCGGGAGTGGCGTCGTAGGGTGGGCGAGGCGACGCGCCCCCCGGCGTATGCCCCCAATGATTGATTGATTGATGTTAGTAAATGAAAAGTAAATTTTTTTTTAATCATTCTGAATCAAATTCCTGTCGTAACTTCTGGCATGTAGCTAATATCATCTGTAACAATTTTTCTTCTTCATTTTTCCCTCTTATGCCTCACCCATATGGCTCCACAACTGTCTCATCTATTTCTAAAGCTGAACTTTTCGCTCATACCTTTGGTGAAAATTCCACTCTGGTAGATGAAGGCCTTGTTCCTCCTTCTCCTCCACCCTCTGACTATATTATGCCTGTTATTAGTAAGATCCTTCGTAATGATGTTTTCTTTGCCCTTTAATATATATATATATATATATATATATATATATATAATATATATATATATATATATATATTATATATATATATATATATTATATATATATAATTTTATATATATAAAATATATATGTATATATATATATATAGAGAGAGAGAGAGAGAATATATATAAATATAATAATATATATATAATATATATATATATATATATATATATATATATATATATATATATATATATATATATATATATATATATATATATATATAGATAGATAGATAGATAGATAGATAGATAGATAGATAGATAGATAGATAGATAGATAGATAGATAGATAGATAGATAGATAGATAGATAGATAGATAGATAGATAGATAGATAGATAGATAGATAGATAGATAGATAGATAGATAGATAGATAGATAGATAGATAGATAGATAGATAGATAGATAGATAGATAGATAGATAGATAGATAGATATATATATATATATATAGATATATATATAGATATATATATAGATATAAAATATATATATATATATATATATATATATATATAGATATATATATATATATATATTTTAATTATATATATACGTATATATATATATATATATAGTATATATATATATATATATATATATTATATATATATATATATATATATATATATATATTATATATATATATTATATATATATATATATATATATATATATATATATATATATATTATAATATATGTATACGTATATGTATACATATTTTTTCTCTCTCTATTTAGTCTTTTTTCTAATTTTTCTTTTTTTACGTTGGAGTGTATAACGCCTATACATACTATAGCGCCGTGTAGGCTATTGTTATGTTTTCCTTGATGGCTCAGGTGGTTGGCCCTGCACAATCTAGAGGGTCGTGATGGCTGGCCCTTGCCCGTGGTGGCGTAGGCTGGATTTTTATAGTGACACCTTTGATCTATAAGTCAAGGTCCGTTTTGTGTGATGGTCAACCCTCCGTTTAGGCTCATGTTGCCACCAGGTGTTTCCTCCGCCGCACTTGAAATTGTAGTCGAAAGAAAAGGAATGTAGCTTGCGGGCTTCTTCACCCACTCAACGATGGATTTACAGTTGCTCCTTGGTGGGACTTGAACTCAGGTCCTTGTGCTCAGCTCCCAGGCTGTTCTTGACCGCGTTAAAGATGGCAGAAAGAGTTGCCCCTGTCAGGATTCGAACTCAGGGCAACGAGCTTACCACTCCAAGACGCCAACCACTCGGCCACCGTTTCCCCTTATATATACATATACAAATAATAACACGGTTACTCACGCAGGAAGGCTATGATAACCAGCACTGCTTAAGGTCCTATATGGGATTGGAGTTCCATGTTTGGAATATACTGGGCCAGCACTACATGCCGCAGCTTGTATCCAACACTGTGTCCATGATAAAGCTGCTGATCCTCGGCGGCAGGTTTCAATAGCTCAAGATCTTATCTAAATTTTTTAGAAACGAGTATTATTATTTTTCTATACAAATCTTTTGCACGAAATTAAAAACGTTTGACTTAAAAGTATTTTTTCCGTTTATATACTGGGAAAAAAAACTGTTTATCTTTTTTACAAATTGCATCAATAAAGTAAAAATTAAACTTCTTTTTTCCACAGAGGAGGGAAAAAATAGATGATTAATGAAATATATCAATATTTTCCGAAAAGTATATCTTATTTGCAACGCAATTCATTAATTAGATTGGCATTTGTTATTTAATATGCTTTGTCTTTTCTCTCCTCTAACACATAAAATTTATTTGACAGTCTGAAAATTTTTCAGGAGAAAATGAACGTATATTATTTGACTATTATATTTATAAATTTTAAATATCTACATCGTAAAAACGAATAAATCGATTGTTTTAAAAAAGGATGTAAGACTTTTTTTCATCAAGCTCACCTCTTGTTTGAAAAAATGATGTTAAAAAAATGTATGACAGATAACTAGCGTAAGAAGGGAAGGGCACAGAAGTCCACTAAAAATGATTTAGTTCAATAGAAAAAGGAATTGAGAAAGAACATAATGTGGGGGACGCCTTTTTTTATGGGCCCTTGAAAAGGAAGTTTTTTTTTTTCCCTTTTAAATTTCCCCAAAAACGGCCAAAGAAATTGAGAAAAAATTTATTCAGAAAATGAGTATAGTAAAACAAACGAAAATAATTATATTATCAAGAACACTAAGGGGTTTCAAAAAAATCCTCGGGATACAGATTTTTTTAGGAGAGTCAAAAAAATTTTTTTAGTTCAATGTATGGTTTTACATTGAACTAAAACAGGCCAAGTGAGACCAGTTAAAAAATTTAAAGAATACAGTCAAAAGGTTTGAAGAAAATAAATTTGAAAAAACTGTCTACCAATAAGACAGTTGAAGGATTAAAGGGCACTACCTTTTTTTAGGGAAATTGAATATAAACAAACTTTCGGAAAAGGAATTGTGAATTATATTATTCATTAAATTTTTTTGGGGGTTTCTGGTTTTGGGAAAAAAGAAAATGACAAAACCCGCTTTTATCAAGCCCTGCAAAAGCACAAAAGGTTCTTATTGGGTTTACAATTTTTCGGGGCTGTGAACTCCTCTGTATCGGGGTTTCTCGTGGGAAGATGTAAAAGTAGCAGGGGGGGGGACAAATAAATTGTTTTTGATTTAAAACGTTTTTAAATAAAATTTTAATGATTTGTTTTTTGTATTTGATTTTAGCATCCAGAAAAAAAAAAGTATTTGTTTTGTTTTTATATTGTATTTCGAGTCAAAATCATTTGACACACCCCACCCACACACAAGAAGAGTTTATATTAGTTTGGAAGAAATAGATTATAGTTTTAGGAAAAAAAAAAAGTATTTGTTTTTGTATTGATTTTTAGATTTGGGAAAAAAAAGTTTTTGTTTTTGTATTTTTTTTTTGGACCCCAAACGAAAGATTGTATTTTTTTCAATTGAAAAAAGGGTCAGTTTTTGACCCAACCTAAAAAAGGAAATAGCGAGAGATCTCAAAAAAATACTGTGAAAGGAGAGAGGAAGCTAAGGAGTGTTTTAAATTTTTTCGTTTGCCACTGCACTTAAAATCACCCCACCAAAAAAAGTCATGTTCAAAATTTTATTCAAAAAAATTTTGACCAAACGCTATTAACGTTAGCATGATTTGCCAGATACCTTAGCTGTACTCTGCTAAGTCCAACTAAAAGCTGGAATGGATATCAGTAATCGGATATAAAAGAATATTTGGCGCTTAAGAACATAAAAAATTTTCGGGTTGTATAAAAAAAATCCGTTTGGCGGCTTGTATCAACTAAATTAAAGCATCAAATGTCAAATGCCGCCAACAATAGATGTCCGCTCGCCATTTTCAGTCCGTCTCGCATTTTCCCAACTTACGAGTTGTGGATCGAGTAAAGACGCTTGGCTGTAGCTCCCAAAAACCAAAGGGTTTTCCGAAAGTACCTCATTGTGATTCCCCCCCCCAAAGTTTTTATTAATAGTCCAGGGAAACCCAAAACCCACCCCAAAAGTAACCTAACGTAACCTAAACCTGAGTGTTCAAGAGTAAACGCCACATACGGGTTCCCAAAAACGGGAATAGCGTCCGGTCACATACACCGCCGGAGATTGTCTCTGACCCTCATCACCCTGGGAAGACCTCCGGAGACCAAGAAACTTTGGCTGCAGTGTCCACGCTTCCACTCCCACTGCTTGCTCCACTCTCAACTCCCGGCCCGAAAATCACCACCTATGATCTCTGCCAAACTTGCTGGGGGGCGGCAAGCGTCCACCCCTCACGACATGGCGTTTATCCGCCTCACCGCACTTTCCTGAAAAGGGAAACACCAGCCTTTGATAGCCTAAAGGATCTCGGGCCCCATAGGGCTCCTTTAAAAATTCCTCGCAGCCTTAAAAAAACCCAAGAAAACATTTAAAGGGTTTCCGGTTGGGGAACGTTGCAGGTTTTTAGAAATCTAGTATAAGTTAAAAATAGGGGGAGGCTCTG
>JACEEZ010005140.1:67500-70000 GCA_016584305.1 Chionoecetes opilio | reverse complement strand
TAAAAAGTCGATTTTAAGTGGATGTGTGAGTGAGCAGTTCCCACTAGCACCACTTTAACCACTCAGCAGAGTTGGGTGGCAGGCGAGTACTTAGGACAAGACCCTGTGCCAAAAATGGGTTGTAGAAGCCAGTTGTGTACTTAGTGGTTTGAAGTCTTAACCTGCAGAGTGGTTTCCAACAGTGCTTTTCTCTTTGATTACCTTAACACACACACACACACACACACACACACACACACACACACACACCTGTAGAAGAAGGGTCGTGGTGGTGTAGGCAGGCGGCGGGTCGGTGGTGCTAACTCGAGTCCACAGCACCATCGTCGACTTAAACCCCCGTCAGGAACACGAAGGAGCACAAATGGTGGGTAGCGGTGGGATATCTTCTACCGCTTCTTAGATCAACACAAATGGTGGGTAACGCTGGGATATCCTCTACCGCTTCTTAGATCAACACAAATGGTGGGTAGCGGTGGGATTTCCTCTACCCTTTCTTAGATCAACACAAATGGTGGGTAGCGGTGGGACTTCCTCTACCGCTTCTTAGATCAACACAAATGGTGGGTAGCGGTGGGATATCCTCTACCGCTCCTTAGATCACGTCTACACCCGTACACCCGTAAACACACCGCCAATAACACGCACAGTTCACCTCACCGCACAATATCCACCCACCTCCTGCCGAGTCTCCTCAACACTACTCGCAAGACACATTTTTAACAAAGTGTACCGAGTGTCGAGCGTTCAAGCCGCGTTCTTCAGGGTATCCTCGCGACTTGGTGTCATTTCTTGGCTTCTTTCAGCAGAGATTAAGTGCCTGTGGTTTGCCTGGAAGGAATCGTGAGGTTGGAGACTGCTTGCTTGCTCGCTCACTCACTCACTAGACTGATTGATGCGTTCTGCTCTTAGTTTCGTGAATACTATAGTTCGTAATTCGTGTGGTTATAGATTTTACCTCTTCCCTGACCCTTCACTTTTCCCCTCCCTCTTCCGTCACGTCAATGGGATCTAACTAAGTGCACTCTCTATCTTCCACACACACACACACACACTCTCTCTCTCTCTCTCTCTCTCTCTCTCTCTCTCTCTCTCTCTCTCTCTCTCTCTCTCTCTCTGATCTGTCCATCTATTCCTCTTCCTTTCTTTCGTTCTTTCTTATATCCTTTCCTCGCGTTCCCGGAAGACCAGGTACATCGCAGCGTTATATTTTCCGGGAAATAAGGACGAGGGTACGCGAGGCAAGTTTTCCCTGACTGAGTTGCGTGTTCAGCTTATTGATTTAACTGGGTCTGTGGTGCCTTAGTTAGCCTGTGCCGGGGGGGAGGGAGGGAGAGGGACACACCACCACCTTCACCACCACCACAGCACCAGCACTCTATACCACTCACCATCACCATCAAGAGAGACACACCACCACATTCACCACCACCACACCACCAGCACTCTATACCACTCACCATCACCACCACCTTCACCACCACCACACCACCACACCACCAGCACCAGCACTAGCACACTATCATCACCACCATCATCATCACCACTAGCCTCCTCCTTCTCCTCCTCATTTCCATATACGATACATCAATTTATACGTCCTTCATCATTATAATCAACAACAACAACAATAACTACTGAGCTATGTCCGACAAACCCCACCATTGCCATCACTACTAGCCTCGTTATCATTATTTCTATATACGATGCATCAATTTATACATCCTTCATCACTTTAATCAACAACAACAACAACTGCAACAATACATAATAGCAACAATAAAAAAATAACAACAACAATAATAACAACAATAATAACAGCTATGTCCGACAAACGCCATCCTATAAGGCTTAAAAGGCATATAAGGCATTTTCATCATCTAATACATAACAAACTATACATCTTTCGTCCCTATAAACAACAACAACAACAACAACTGAGCAATGTCCAACAACCTCACCTGAACCAAAGGCTATAAGTCATCACCCCTTGCTTCCCATTCTAGCCTCCCCTCATCTGCCACGCTTCCCTCATCCTAGAATCCCTAGATAAACACATCACTCTCGCGTCGCTAAACACACCCTAAGCACACTCATCCCTCATCTAACGAGAGTCACACTTCCTTTCCCTCTCTCACTGGCCTTCCCTAACCTCCATTCAGCCTTGTAAGTTAATTTCTACGTAATTTCTTCACTTTAAGCGCCAATTTCATAGTAATGGTAGTAGTAGTAATAGAAATAGTAGTAGTGGTAGTGGTATTTATTATTATTATTATTATTATTATTATTATTATTATTATTATTATTATAGTACTAGTTTTTAGTTTCTATTTCTAGTATAGTATTTGTACTAGTAGTAGTAGTAGTAGTAGTAGTAGTAGTAGTAGTAGTAGTAGTAGTAGTTAGTAGTAGTAGTAGTAGTAGTAGTAGTAGTAGTAGTAGTAGTAGTAGTAAATAGTAGTAGTAGTAGTAGTAGTAGTAGTAGTAGTAGTATAGTAGTAGT
>JACEEZ010005140.1:62500-65000 GCA_016584305.1 Chionoecetes opilio | reverse complement strand
GAGGACAATGAGGACGTTGACCCAGCGTAAGTGACCCCATTTGACCCCATCCCTCGCCCCTCGTCCCGCCCCGCCCCGCCCCCGCCCCGTTAAAGGGATACGCTCCAAACATGACCCGAAAAACGCAGTGGGTGACTCTCTCTCTCTCTCTCTCTCTCTCTCCTCTCTCTCTCTCTCTCTCTCTCTCTCTCTCTCTCTCTCTCTCTCTCTCTCTCTCTCTCTCTCTCTCTCTCTCTCTCTCTCTCTCACACACACCCGAAAAACGCAGAGGGTTGGACTCTCTCTCTCTCTCTCTCTCTCTCTCTCTCTCTCTCTCTCTCTCTCTCTCTCTCTCCTCTCTCTCTCTCTCTCTCTCTCTCTCTCTCTCTCTCTCTCTCTCTCTCTCTCTCTCTCTCACACACACACCGTTACAGTTCACCCTTAAAATGTCGCAGTTTTCTATAAATAATTAGTCAATGTTTCCCTCTTGTCACCAGGCAACGCGCGTTTTACATATTTTTTTCCACATTTTTTTAATCTATATTTATACCAGTCACCATCATTTACATTTTTCCTTATAGAAAATATCACGTTTTTTCGTAATAAATCGAGTGTACTTTCTTAGTTCTTAGCAGTGTTTTCCTCTTCTAATGCAGAAACCATACATATATTCACCTATATTTGTAAGTAATTTCTTCCCTCACATCAACATTTATTCCTATTTTTATCCCTCGTCTCAACATTTATTCCTATTTTTATCCCTCGTCTCAACATTTATTCCTATTTTTATCCCTCGTCTCAACATTCATTACTATTTTTATCCCTCGTCTCAACATTTATTCCTATTTTTATCCCTCGTCTCAACATTTATTCCTATTTTTATCCCTCTTCTCAACATTTATTCCTATTTTTATCCCTCACCTCAACATTTATTCCTAGTTTCTTCCCTCTCATCAACATTTAGGCTTCAATAAACTGCCTGCATACCCCTACGCACGGCCATGGCTTCCTATTTGCTGCTGATCTTAGTATAGATAGGAGAGGGCGGCGATGGAAGGGGAAGCGATGGGACTTAGTGGATAGGCAGGGAGAAGCGATGGGACTTAATTTAAATCCGCGTTCTGCCCTGTCGTGGCCTTTCCATTACGAGAATCTCACCAAGTGTCTCCTGATCTCTTAGCAAACCTGACTTAGACTTCGATCTTAGTGATAGCAATTATTTCTTTGTATCTTATATATATCTTCTATCTTCTATCTGTATCTTTATATCTTATCTTGTCCCTTTTGTTCTTAGGTTCTTATGTTCTCTTTGTATTGTGTTTGAGTCTACGCGCTTTACTTATATTATTTGAATTACTGATATAAGTTAGTGGCAGTTGCATAAGACCAATACAATAGAATGGATTGTTTCACGATATAGAAATGGTAGGGAAAGCAATGGTAGAAAGAAAATGATGGGTCGAAAAATAATGAATTACTGATAAAAGTTAGTTATTGCAGAAGACCAATACAATAAAATGGATTGTTTTCACGATAAAGAAAGGAGTAGAAAAAGCGACGTCTCAGTTACGAGGAAATTCTAAAATGTATGAAAGCCATATCTATTTCATCAGTCTGGAATTCTGACTCCAAGAAAACAACATATGAAATCAAGTTTCAACTGTATCAACAACTGTATATAAAATCAAGTTTCGACGGAGGTAAAAAGATATATTTCCTTTTTCGCTATATGTGCGAGCAACAAGGTTTTAACGAGGTGGTTTTTGTGGGAAGTTCCTAACGATGACGGTTTAACGATGGGGTCACAGTAAGATGGGTTTTAATGAGGGAGTTTTAACGATGGTGATCTTAGGTTTAGGTGACTCTCCGGGTACATCAAGACAACACTGCACCAGATGCGGAAGAGATGCAGGAGAACACTGTTAGGGAGGGAGGGGGGGGGAGAGAGAGAGAGAGAGAGAGAGAGAGAGAGAGAGAGAGAGAGAGAGAGAGAGAGAGAGAGAGAGAGAGAGAGAGAGAGAGAGAGAGAGACGAGAGAGAGAGAGAGAGAGAGAGAGAGAGAGAGAGGCGGGGAGGGAATGACAACATAGCTATAGGAGGAAGGAAGGAGGGAGAGAGGGAGCGTGTGTGTGGCTTCGTAACTCAACAAGCGAGTTCAGTGCTGCTTCATCCCCGTCCTTCCCTTCCTTTCCCTTCCCTTGTCACCCTTTCCACCCTTCCATCCCTTCCCCTACTTACCCTATATCCCTTCCACTCCTTTCCCTGCCACCCCTTCCCCCCTTCCATCTCTTCCCCTACATTCTCTCTGCCTCCTCTTTCCCCCTCTCCTTCCACTCCTTCCCCTACCACTATTCCCTCCCTCTTAATTCCCCTACTTCATCTCTGCCCCCTCTTCCCCCCCTTCCACCCCTTCCTCTGCCACTCTTCTCCTCTTCTCTCTTCCCCTACTTCATATCTTCCCCCTCTTTCCCCCCTCTCCTTCCTCCCCTACCCATCACAACCAATACTGTTTATTTTACGA
>JACEEZ010005140.1:37500-50000 GCA_016584305.1 Chionoecetes opilio | reverse complement strand
ATATTTACTCGTTCAGTAGAATATATATATCGCCGTCACGGGTTTCAGATTCGCGAGGGTGAAGCTGCGATATAATGAAGAGACCCTAGGGACACAGATTGTATAGCTATTCTGGAGGGGCTACCTGACACCCGTGCAGGACGTTATAACCTTCAGGAGGGGCGAGCCGGGGTGTATTTCCAGCTCTGACGCAGGCTGGGTCTCGAGGCAAAGGGAGGGATGACTATACTCTACTTTTTTAAATGAGGCGAAAAAATCTTGACCCCTTGCTGCTTACTGACTGATATTTGATGCCGGGAGAAGGGAATACTACGCTTCTTAATTTCAGTTGTATTTTATCATAGTTAACTATCATATCATGTAAACATCGGCATAATTTTAAGCATGAGACCTTCAAGATAGAATGGAATTTTCGCCTCGTTGAAAAAATAGACTATAGTTATGGTGACTATTTCTTTACTTATTGACTATACTTTGACTTTCTCTGACTATATTCTTTACTTATTTTACTTTACCTATTTATACACGATATGCAAAGTTTACCTATGCAATGATAAAGTAAATAACAATAGTTCCCTTCTGTCCTTTTGCGAGTGAGAAACATGATTAAAAAGGCTAAACAAAGGATATGAAAGCTGTATATTAGGTTCTGCGCCGTTATCCCAGTCCTCCCATCCCGCTAAGTATATAAATATGAATATAAACATAAGTATATATCCGTGTCAATACATTATCTAAAAACAATAGATAATATTTGGTGAGTAAATATATGACGTAAAAACAAATAAGTGGATTGAGCTTTCAGTGAGCTAATAATTAAACACGGGGATAGCTAGGCATGTAAGTAATTAAAAGTAAGTATATTCGTAGTGAGTAATTAAGTGACTGTACATACGAGTAGATAAGTATATAAGTATGCCGTATATAACTATAGGTAAGGAAATAAATAGAGCAACAAATGATTACAAATGCAAGTAAGAAAAAGTCATAGAATTAGTAAGTAAATAATTAGGTAGAGAGGAATACATTATAATAGAATAGACAAGAATAGACAAAGGAAATAATGCAAAGAAGGAATGAATGAAAAGGAAAAACAAAGGAAGGAACAGAGAGAGAGAGAGAGAGAGAGAGAGAGAGAGAGAGAGAGAGAGAGAGAGAGAGAGAGAGAGAGAGAGAGAGAGAGAGAGAGAGAGAGAGAGAGAGAGAGAGAGAGAGAGAGAGAGAGAGAGAGAGATAGTAAGGAGGGAAAAGAGGTAATAGATAGAGGGAATTAACATAACTTGCTCGCATTTCAGTAGATCTATATCCCGCAGGACACAAGCACAGGGGTTCACAGCACTTAACACACACACTCAACTCGCTTTACACTCCTCCTTCCTTCCTTCCTCCTCCTTCTTCCCTTCTCTTTCCTTCTTCCTTCCGTCTTTCTTCCTCGTCCCTCTTCCTCTTCTTCCTTCCTTCTCCTCCTCCTTCTCCTACATCTCCTTATCAATTCTCCTCCTTCTACTCCTTGTTTTTCTTCTCTTCCTTTTTCCTCCTTCTCTTTTAGCCTCCTTGCTCCTTCTTCCTTCTCTTTCCTTCCTCCTTCCTTCCTTCCTCCTTCCTCCTTCCTCTTCCTTCTCTTTCCTTCTTCCTTCCTCTTCGTTCCTCCTTCCTTCTCCTCCTTCTACTCCTTATTTTTCTTAGTTCTCTTCCTTTTTCCTCCTTCTCTTTTAGTTCCTTCCTTCCTCCTTCTCTTTTAGTTCCTTCCTTCCTCCTTCTTCCTTCCTTCTCCTTCCTCCTTCCTTCTTCCTACATCACGTTATTAATTTTCCTTCTTATGTTACTTATTTTTCTCTATTTTTCTCCTTGTACTTCTCTTCCTTTTTCCTCCTTGTTCTTTTAGCTCCTTCCTCCTTCTCTTTTAGTTCCTTCCTTCCTCCTTCCTCCTTCTTCTTCCTTCCTTCCTCCTCCTACATCACGTTATTCATTCTCCTCCTTCTACTCCTTATTTTTTCTAGTTCTCTTCATTTTCCTCCTTATTTCCTTCCTCTTCTTTGTCCTTCCTCCTTATTCCTTCCTCCTCCTAAATCACGTTATACATTCTCCTCCTTCTACTCCTTGTTTCTCTTACTTTCTTCCTTTTTCCACCTTCTCTTTTAGATTCTTCCTCCTCCTCCTCCTCCTCTTTTAACTCCTTCCTTCCTTCCTTCCTTCCTTCCTTCCTTTCTTCCTTCCTTTCTTCCTTCCTTTCTCCTCCTCCTTCCTTCCTTCCTTCCTTCCTTCCTTCCTTCCTTCCTTCCTCCTCCTTCCTTCCTTCCTTCCTTCCTTCCTTCCTTCCTTCTTCCTTCCTCCCTCCTTCTACAGCATGTTATTAATTCTCCTCCTTCTATTCCTTTATTATCCTCTTTCTATTTTAGCTTCCTTCCTCCTCCTCCTCCTTATCCTATCACTCCTTCCTTCTTATACTCCTTATTTTTCTTAGTTCTCCTCATTTTCCTTCCTTCTCTTTTAGCTCCTGCTCCTCCTCCTCCTCCTCCTCCTATTTTTTCCTTCCTGTTCTCTCCTCCTATTTTTCTTACTTCTCCTTTTTTCCTCCTCTTTTAGCTCCTTCCTTATCTTCCTTCTCATTTAGCTCCCGCCCTCCTCCTCCTCCTCCTCCTCCTCCCTCCTCCTCCTCCCTCCTCCTCCTCCATCCTCCTCCTCCTCCTCTTACGCACTCCTTCCTCCTCTTTACGTCCCAGTAACTCAACACACCGTGCAACTATCCTTCACTTCACTGTCAACACAACAACACCACCACCACAACAACACACGACCCACACACCCTCACCCACACACCTCACGCCTAACGACGCCCCAGGTAAACACACGGGCGCGGGTCTTACATGGGCGTGCGTGTGGGCGTAGGGAGAGCAGCGATGGGCGCCACGGGTGAGGCCTACACTGGGCGGGCGGTGACTGTGGTGGCCGGCGGGGCGAGCAGCAGCGCACGTGTGTTGGGCGCGTGTCATTGATCGTCACGCTGAGGGGTAGGGGGAGGGGTAGTGGGGGAGGGTGTGGGGGAGGGGTAGGGGTGGTGAGGGGTAAGGGTGGTGGTCTTTACAGCTACCGAGTGACGTTGTTGTTGTTGTTGTTGTTGTTGTCTGGGGGAAGGGAGGCGGGTAGTGGGGGTAAGGAGAGGGGGGAAGGGAGGGTGGTGGTCTTTACAGCTACCGAGTGACGTTATTGATGTTGATGTTGTTGTTTTTATAATATAATTTATAATATTAAAGTAAAAGGGTAGGGGGGAGGAGGGGGAGGAGGGATGGGGGTAGGGGGGAGGAGGGGGAGGAGGGATGGGGGTAGGGGGGAGGGTAAGGGTGATGGTGGTCTTTACAGTTACCGAGTGTTGTTGTTGTTGTTGTTGTTGTTTCTTATATCCTATCTTAATGCAGAGGTTAGCATTTATAAGTTCGTTTCTAACTGCTTTAAACTAGAAGTATGATATATTACTATGCGTGAAAATCATATAGAGTTACTCCCTTCCCCTACACTGCGGTGGCTACACTGACCTATCATGAACGGTTCCTGAATTATAAACTTATATATTTATAATAACGCGTTCAGCTCACAACTTATTTCTCACACAGCAACACTTACCCATCAAAAGTTATTGTAAATGGATGGATCTACAATTTTATCCCCAGCATTTCCAATTATCTAGCGAAAAAAAAACTTTCGGATTTCTGGCTGCTCAAAAATATTCCAAAATTGACGAAAATCAGGTTTTTGTTATTTTGCCGCAAAACTATGAGTCGCAGAAGAAAACTTCGAAGTAACAAAGGTTCATCTTGAGGTGTTCTATATGATGCAGTAGTCGGCTTGTCAAAATACCTCATGGTTGTCGAGAAAATTGATATTTTGTATAAATGTACGAATGTGCTAATTTCTCGGTTATTTACCAATCAATATTTTTTTGCTTTACGCTATATGATAGCCCTCGAACTACTTTATATTTACTTCTCTATACATGTTGCACTTATCTGCCATAGTATTTTAGTTATTGAAAAAAACGTGATTTAAAAAAAAAATCTAGGCATACCCCTTGCAAAATTTGCAATATTTTTTTAAAATAGATTTGCTTGTAAAAATTTTTCCAAGAAGTAATCAGGCATGCTGAACACGAATCTGGAGTCAGTTTTCAGTTACAATGATTATAAGTCCCTATTTCAGCCAATTCGCAATGACATGATACTTCCAGATTTTCCTTAAAAATCACATATTAGACAAAACTTACTACAAGACATAAAAATATGATAGACATTGCTAGATTAATCATTACTTCAATACAACGATCAGTATTAGTATTTTCAGTATTATTATTAGTATTATTGATCCCTATTTGAGCCACCCATGCGATTGTCAAAGTACTTGTAAAGACCTAGGAATACTATAGCAATCAATCCTGGGGGACTTCTAATGCCTTCCCATGACTCCTGTAGGATGCGTGAAGGAGCGAAGAGGCCTGTGAAGGACTCTGAAAGATTGTATACAAAGCGAAGGATACTTAAAAATAATAGTTCTTCCTCCTCCCATTTTCTCTCCTCCCTTTCTTCTCCTCTCCTACCTTCCTTGTCCCAACTCCTTCCTTCTCCTCCCCAACTCCCCTCCTTCCTCCTCGTCTCTCCTTCCCCTCTCCCCCTTCCTCCTCCTCTCCCCTTCTTCCTCCTCTCCCTCCCGCCTTCTTCCTCCACCTATCGTATTTATACAGTAATTATCATATATCAAATCACACTAGGCAGCCACGGCACGCACCACAAGGGAGAGGTCGGACTCCCACTAGTAAGGCTAAGGATAATTCAAACTTGCTCGAATTATGGAAAGTTATTGAAAAATTTGAACTGGCCTGAAACAGGTCGAATTATCCAAAGTTTCAATTATACGGGTTCGATTTAGAGAGAGTTTACTGTATCGTGTGTGTATATATGTATTCATGTATTTTTTGACATTTAACAACTATACGTCAGGTTGCTATTGTTGCCACTGATATTCCTGGATATATGACGTTACTATACTACCGTAGATAACAGTAAAGTCGCCAGGACAACTTTTTTTTCTGTTTACAGACGTGTGGTGGCGTTAATACTTACATTTCTACATCCATGATTTCAGAAAAGTTAGAAGGGGCTATCTGGAGAGTCTGTGTCATTTTGTGTCTTCATCTGTGTCATAGTATGGCTATAAATGAACAAATGACAAAAATATCTACAAAGTGGCTACCAACAGTATAGTCGCCATCTAGTGTTTATTTACTGAGTGTCGTACCGCTGCCGTCGTCGCCCGAAAAAAAATGCGTAGTGAAATTTGAAACCGTATATACTCGCAGATACAAAGCATAAAACAACGCTGAAACAGGGTAGAGTATACAGTCATGATATAAACTACTGTGTATCATCTTCAGTGGCACATAAAAATTAGTAGTGATGCTATAATTCGTAATATTTGGCGGCTGGCGACATCACTGCAGGTGGCAACTATACTGTTATCTACGGTAGTGGTTGTTGTTACTTATGTCTTCTTAAATTATCTAGGTTCATGCGGTGACGTCAGTACATTGCTTTCATAAATATACTTGCATTGGGTGTGGAATTTTATTATGAGATTTTTCAGTTTTATTTGCCATGTGAAGCGAGATTTTCCACTCCAGAGACTTAATTATATATTTACTTGCTTGTGACGAATGGAGGTTTTTTTAGGATTTATTCAATATTACCTGCATCACCTTAGCATCTCTCCCATCTCTCTCCATCTCTCTCCTCTCTTCCTTCTCTTCTCTCTCCTCTCTCGCCTCTCCTCTCTCTCTCTCTTCTATCCTCTCTTCTCTTTCATTTCTCATTTCTCTTCTCTCTCTCTACGCATTCTTTCTTTCATTTTCACTCTCTCTCTCCTCTCCTACTCTCATTCTCGTCATTCATCTTTCCTCTCTCTCTCTCTCTCTTCTCTCTCTCTCTCCTTCTCTCGTCTCTCTCTCTCTCCTCTCTCTCTCTCTCACTAGTCAAGAGAGAAATCTGATCCCTAGCCATCCCTCAGCTCTCTCTCTCTCTCTCTTCTCTCTTCTCTTCTCTCTCTCTCTCTCTCTCTCTCTTACTAGTCAAGAGAGAAATTCTGTCCTAGCCATCCCTCAGCTCTCCTCTCTCTCTCTCTTCTCTCTCTTCTCTCTCTCCCTCTCTCACTCTCTCCTCTCTCCTCTCTCCCTCGCTCTCTCTCTCTCTCTCTTCTCTCTCGTTTTCTCTCGTCTCCCCCTCCCCTCCCCAGCATTCTTCCGGTATTGATTTTCTACGTTTGGATAATTCTACTAGCTGGTATTTACACAGTTTTCTCTTGCCTCACCCCTTACTCCTCTTTTCTCTCTTCTCTCTATCTCCTCTCTCTCTTCTCTCTCTTCCTCTCTCCTTTCCTTTTCTCTCCTTCTCTCCCCCTCTCCTTCCCTTTCCTTTACCTTTATCCTCCTCTTCTTCCTCCTCCTACTCCTACTCCTATATCCTTCCTTTCTCCTTTGCCATTCCTAACAAATTAAAAATATATCATCGTCCTAGATATATGATGAAAAAAGATGCATTTATATATACGTATAAGGGAAGGTAGGAGGAAATCGCATAGTCTCCCATGAAAGCCTACCACAGAGCCCCGTTTTCTCTAGCGTCTCTGCTCTTACTTTCCCGCCAGAAGCAAGGAGTGAGAGAGAATGGGAAAGGGTTGACTAATATATTTCTATGTGTGTGTATATAGATTCAGGTTTTTCTTCTATTGGCATTCACATCATGGTTATTATTATCATTAGTATCATTATTGTCGGTGTATTGTGTCTCTATGTGATTCATTACTCTCTAAGCTGAGCTAATAATAATAATAATAATAATAATAATAATAATAATAATAATAATATAATAAAAATATATTATAGAATGCTCATATAATCTAGGTCCAGGGTATCTCCATTATGCTACTCCTAAAGGATTCTTGAAGACTTTTCGCTGCCATAAACATAATAAAATACAATAAAAACAATAATGATAACAAGAAAAATTACATCAACAACGTTAAAAAGTTAAAATAACGACAAAATCAACGCGAATAACAAAAATAACGATGGGATGTCACACCGTAAAGTCGTCTACCTTATCAATTCAGTGCCGAAATTAGTTAATCAATTGCAGCTTAATCTAATAACACTTCCCCCACATGACTTAAACTAAACTTGACTAAACTTAACTAAACTTAACTATAAAAAAAATTAAAAAGTCACCCGTACCACCACCACCGCCACCATCCACGCACATAGTAATGAAAACGGGCAAGCCAGGACCGCAGAGTTTTACGTGTCTCACCGCGCGCTGGCTGCCAACTGGTACCTACGTTTGACATTTCCCCATTCCTTTGATACACACGCATTATGCTGCCTCCATTCACTGAGGAGAGAGAGAGAGTAGCCTAATGCCCTGTATAATGCCCTGGTAGTACGCATAGGTAAGGATGTTGAGGGAGTATTATCTAGTTTTCACTGAGGAGAGAGAGAGAGTAGCCTAATGCCCTGTATAATGCCCTGGTAGTACGCATAGGTAAGGATGTTGAGGGACTATTATCTAGTTAACCATTGCTACGGTTTTCCTGCGAATAGAAAAATTTAGATAGTTTCTGATACAGTCTGTAGTCTATTTTTTTTTTACACGGCGAAAATTCCACTCTATTTTAAGGTCTCATGCTTCAAGTTATGCCTATGTTTACCTGATAGTATGGTTAACTATGACAAAATACAGCTGAAATTTACAAGAAGCGTAGTATTCTCTTCTCCTGGCATCAAATATCAGTCAGTACGCAGCAAGGGGGCAGGATTTTTGCCACGTTAAAAAAAAATAGACTATAGTAGTGAAGTATGTATAGATTTTCATACAATAAACACTGACAAATACACATATTTTCTTCTCTTTCTCACATCAAAAATCCTGATCTACAGTTTTCCTTGATATTAGATGAATGAAGATAGTTTCTGATACAGTCTAGTAGTGAAGTACGTATATATTTCCATACAATAAACACTGACAAACACATATTTTCTTCTCTTTCTCACATCAAAAATCCTGTTCTACTGTTTTTCTTGATACTAGAAGAATGAAGAAGATAGTTTCTGATACAATCTAGTAGTGAAGTATAGATTTTCATGCGATAAACACTGACAAACACACATATTTTCGTCTCTTTCTTACATAAAAAATTCAGTGAGATCTACTGTTTTCCTTGATATTAGATGAATGAAGAAGATAGTTTCTGATACAGTCTAGTCGTGCAGTAAGTATATATTTCCATACAATAAACACTGACACACACATATTTTCTTCTCTCCTTACTTCGAAACTCCTGTGAGATATATTATGTAACGCAAAGGTAAACAGGGGGGCATACGTTAAGCTACGCGTGGCCTCAGTGCTCATCTCCGTCTACAAAGGTTCCCCCTAAAAAAAAACTCGAGTCTCGTTCTCTCTCTCAGCGAACGCCTGTTTTCTGTCAAGACACAACACGACACACTGCTCTAAACGACACTTTATGAATGAACGTAAAGAATGGCAAGAATGTCTCAATCAATGGGGAGGAAAACATTGAATAACTTAAGAGAGAGAGGGGGAGAGAGAGAGAGAGAGAGAGAGAGAAGAGAGAGAGAGAGAGAGAGAGGAGAGAGAGAGAGAGAGAGAGAGAGAGAGGAAGAGAGAGAGAGAGAGAGAGAGAGAGAGAGAGAGAGAGAGAGAGGAGAGAGAGAGGAGAGAGGGGAGAGAAGAGAGAGATAGAGAGAGAGAGAAGAGAGGAGAGAGAGAGAGAGAGGGGAGAGAGAGAGAGAGAGAGAGAGAGAGGAGAGAGAGAGAGAGAGGGGAGAGAGAGAGAGAGAGAGAGAGAAGAGAGAGAGAGAGAGAGGATAGGGGAGAGAGAGAGAGAGAGGAGAGAGAAGAAGAGAAGAGAGAGAGAGAGAGAGAGAGAGAGAGAGAGAGAGAGAGCGGAGAGAGAGTGAGAGAGATAGAGAGAGAGAGAGAGAGAGAGGAATCATGAAAACAGGCAATAAATATAATAAAAAAAAGGATAAATAGGCAAAACAACACATAAACAATTTATGATACATTAGCCGCAAAGCCGCCCTCTGGGCGGACTTCTTGGCTAGCTTCTGCGGAGGGCTATTGGTGGGCCTTCGGCCCACCACCTGTGTTTGGTGGGCCTTCGGCCCACCAAACACGGACTCTCCAGATAGCCCCTTCTAACTTTCCTGAAATCATGGATGTAGAAATGTATGTATTCCCCCCACCCATTCAATCACCCATTATCCATCACCCCCCACCCATTCACTCACCCATTACCCATCACCCCCCCCATTCACTCACCCATTACCCATCACCACACACCCATTCACTCACCCATTACCCATCACCCCCCACCTATTCCCTCACCCATCACCCATCACCCCCAACCCATCACCCCCCACCCATTCACTCACCCATCACCCCACACCCATTACCCATCACCCCACCCATTCACTCACCCATTACCCATCACCCTACATCAAGGTTTCCTCAATTCTCGCAACCCACTTTTTTTCTTCACAATTCTCGCTAATAGGCTGCTAAAAAAAAAAAAAAAAGTGATCGGAGCATCTCATAAGCAGGCTTAAAACCTTCCCCTGGTTGACCTGGTTCCAAAAATCTGCCATATGAGGTGATTGCGCCACGGGGGGCGGAACCTATACCACACACACACACCACAGACAGACAGACAGACAGACAGACAGACCAGACACACTTTCGCTTATATTATTATAGATGTAAACACAAGCACACACAAGCAAACCTATTTAATTTGGCCCATCCCATTATATATTCTCTTACTGTCTTCTTTATTGGGACTGGCAATTAAGCGGCCTTTTTGTTACTTCTTTTTTTTACCCTTGGCTTTGTGATGTAAAAAAAAAACGTGGCTAACAGGACTACATAATACCCAAAGCATCGAAATAAGAGTGGAGTTGATAGCAAGAGTGAAGAAAAGAGAAGATAGAAGATAAAAAGTGAAGAAAAGGAAGACATAACATCAGAAAGAGTAAATACGAGGAAGTGGATGATGATTTGAAGGAGGAGGAAGAGGAAGAGGAAGCTAATATGAGGATCAAGGTATTAAACTTTTTTCTCCAATTAATCTGCCACGCACGCTGCCTTTCCCCTCCTTTCCCCTCGACCCCCTGCCATCTGCCCTTGACCACTTATCCCATATAAGGTCAAGGACACACACACACACACACACACACACACACACACACACACACACACACACACACACACACACACACACACACACACACATTCTGGGATACACAAGAAAGAAAGAGGAAGTAATGTGTGAGTTTAAATCGAAAAGGAAAGGAGAAAGAAGAGAGTGAACATGCTCTCTCTCTCTCTCTCTCTCTCTCTCTCTCTCTCTCTCTCTCTCTCTCTCTCTCCTCTCTCTCTCTCTCTCTCTCTCTCTCTTCTCTCTCTCTCTCTCTCTCTCTCTCTCTCTCTCTCTCTCTCTCTCTCTCTCTTTTCACAGCCGGTAAAACAGATCATGGACATATTACTGATTCAGATTTTCGTCTCACCGCTCCTCGTCTAAGGCTCGCGACGGCCGATCTTTCATAATGTGTCCAGCGATTCTCGGGGACTCTGGCAGGGAGCTTTGGCCGAAACTTCGCTTTAAGGATATCTTCACTTTGATGCAAGGCTTGAGGTGGTGAGTTGGAAAGAAGAAATGTCTTTGGAGTTGGAATATCTTGGCAGGGAGATGCTGTGAGAGAGCCAGAACAGAACAGCCATTCTAAAAGTGCTTTCTAGTTTGAATAATGCATTGCACATGTATATATTTTACCGTACAATTCATAACCTAAATAGATAACGTAGATTTGAATAGGAAAAACGTAGATTTAAACGGAAAAGC
This sequence comes from Chionoecetes opilio, assembly GCA_016584305.1. Taxonomy (NCBI): domain Eukaryota; kingdom Metazoa; phylum Arthropoda; class Malacostraca; order Decapoda; family Majidae; genus Chionoecetes; species Chionoecetes opilio. The sequence goes on along the minus strand of JACEEZ010005140.1, from coordinate 39,038 downwards.
ATAGATTTAAAAAGGAAAAGCGTAGATTTAAAAATAAAATAGGGAAAAATGGTTCACAAATAGGGTGGTAGATGATTGGAATGGACTCAGTCGTCAGGTAGTTAGTGTGGAGTCAATAGGGAGTTTTAAAAGGAAGCTAGACAATTTCATGGATGGGGATGAAAAGTGGATGTAGGTAGTGTTAAGTAATAGGAACTACCACGTGTAGGTCTCACGGTTCTTGTAGCTTCCTTATGTTCTTATGTAACAAAAGATCAAAGGCGACAGAGTATTATGCAGCAACTGGCGAGGCTCACGTCCCCTAGGTGCTGATGGTTCATATGATCTCATGAGTTTGATGTTGTCGCCTTGGCAGTGGCGGAACTGCGGGGCGGCCTGGGGGGGCACGTGCACTCCCATCTTAGGGTGGTGCCCCTCCTTTTTTACACCTCTTGTTCCCGCCACTGCGCCTTGGAAACAACACGTCCTTGGCTCCTCTGTTTCCTGCTTTCGTTATACACGCAGGTGACTTCCTTGTTGACGTTTAGCCTTAACCCCTTCACGCCCAGATCTTTTCTTTGCTATAAAAAAATGTATGTTGTCGAGCCATCAAATTACGAAAAGTAACTGAATATACCAAATAAATTAGTCGTCAAGGATACTAAACAGGCTATATCTATAAAATATTGTTTATATTCACTAAAAATCGTCTAATGGGACCTAAATTACAATGGAAATTACGTTCTGGGTCTCAAGGGGTGAAGGAGCGTCGCGTCGTGAGGCAAGGAGGCGGCGCGAAAGAGTAGGAGTGAGTGGGCCAAAATGTTGACATCGCCTAAGACCTCTGGGTATTGATCTTGAGGCTAAGGTCCTTGCATCTTTCCCACACAAGTTGCAGTGGTATTTGTTGTATTCTCTTGATGCCTGACCCACCACACACACACGCGCACACACACACACCACGCACGCACACACACACACACACACACACACACACACACACACACACACACACACACACACACACACACACACACACACACACACACACACACACACCAACGAGCTAGGGCTAACCATCACGACCCTCCAGAATGTGCAGGGCCAACCACCTGGGCCTTCAAGTAATAACATAATAGCCTACAGGCGCTATAGGCTTCAACGTAACACACACACACACACACACACACACACACACACACACACACACACACACACACACACACACACACACACACACACACACACACACACACATACAGACGAAAGAGAATGTCGCCGTCACTATCATACGAACATAAGAAAATAAGGAGGCTACAAGAGCTCCTCCTCCTCCTCCTCCTCCTCCTCTTCCTCTTCCTCTTCCTCTTCCTCTTCCTCTTCCTCCTCCTCCTCCTCCTCCTCCTCCTCCTCCTCCGTCACGAATCGCTTAGAATCAATATGAGGCAAATCATTAAAATTCCTCAAGACTCACCACATGACACACAAGGCACAGTGAGGTCAAGGGATACAAGAAGAAACCTGTAGAGGATATGTACAAAATAAACAAAATAATGCAA
>JACEEZ010005140.1:12500-17500 GCA_016584305.1 Chionoecetes opilio | reverse complement strand
CTACTACTACTACTACTACTACTACTCCCCCCCACTCCCAAACCCTAACCACCACCCCACCACTTCTACTCTACTATCTACTACTCTACTCCCTCTACTACACTACTACTACTACCACCACCACCCCACCCCCAAAACCCCCTCACCCCACCCCAACACCACGAAAACCACCCCACTATACTACTACTACTACTACTACACTACTTACTCCCTTTACTATACTACACTATTCCACCGCCTCGAAACCTACTTCACTCTGTTTTGAAAGGAAATTCAAGGTCCATTTGGTTTAGGTTCGGTTCTATTTAATCTTTTTTTGGGGGGGAAAAGGGTTGGGGGGGGAGGGGGGGGGGGGGGGGGGGGGGGAGGGGGAGAGGGGGGGGGGGGGGGGGGAGGGGGGGGGAGGGGGGGGGGGAGGAGGGGGAGGGGGGAAAAAAAGGGGGAGGGGGGGGGGGAGGGGGGGGGGGGGGGGGGGGGGGGGGAGGAAAAAGGGGGGGGGGGGGGGGGGGGGGGGGGGGAAAAGGGGGGGGGGGGGAGGGGGGAGGGGGGGGGGGAGGGGGGAGAGAGAGAGAGAGAAAAAGGAGAGAGAGAAGAGAGAGAGAGAGAGAGCACTTAGAATAACCTCAACCCTTTTTTTTTTTCTCGGGTAAACGTTTGTACCTTTTTTCTAAGAGCAAAATTGCTTCTTTTTTTTTGCTCCTCCATATTTCTATTTTTTTAAAATCTGTACGTGGAGCCAATACTTACTATATACACTACTAAATATACAAATACTAAATAATCATTGCTATAATTTAAACCAAAAACCTTACAATCAACACCATATATGCTCACTTACTTTAAAACACCTATCTACACCACTCCAACAATCTACTACTACTCCTCTACCAACAAAAAAAATTTTTGGTTCCGGGGGATTTTTCATAACGTTTTTTTCGTACCTGGGTTTAGTTATTGTTTCGTCCTGATTTGAGGTTTTTTGTACATACCTGGTGTCGTTTCGTAACTATAATCAAGTTTATCTCTGATTGAGTGTACAAAAAAGCTCTGGGTTTTTTAGAGACACGAAAACAAGATAAGGGGGTTAAAAAATCTTCCCTTCCCTCCCCTCCCCCCCAACTCTACCACTACACTACTACTACTACTCACTCTCTCTACCACCACTACTACCACTACTACTCTCTACCACTACATAACTAAAAACCTACTACTCCACCTACTAACTAACCCCACACTAACCCTATACCACTACACTACTACTACTACTACATACACTACTACTACTACTACTACATACACTACTACTACCACTACTACTACTACTACACTACCCCCTACCCGGCTACCTACACCACACTATTGGCCAGAGTCTATTTAATGGTGCACAGACCTCATAAATGATGCAATATCGGCCATCTAAGCAGCGTGTTGCAAGATGCAGAGGCGAAGTGGGAAGGGGGAGGGATAAGGCAAGGAAAGGAAGGGAAAAGGAAGGGATAAGGAAGGGAAAGGATGCATTGGGAAAGGGGAAGGGGGAAGGGAGAGGTGGAGAAGGGGAAGGGGGATTTTTGGGAAGGGGAAAATTGGAAGGGGAAGGGGAAAGGGGGGGGGGGAAAAGGAATAGGGGAAGGCCCAAGGAAAAAGGAAAAAGGAAAGGAAGGGGGAAAAGAGAGGAAAGGATGCACTGGGAGAGAGGGGAAGGGGAAGGGGGAAGTGAAGGGAAGGGAGGTGGGAAGAGCGAGGGGGAAGGGGATGAAGGCAAGGAAAGGAAGGGAAAAGGAAAGGAATAGGAGAGGAAAGGATGCACTGAGAGAGGAGGGAAGGGGAGGGGGAAGGGAGGGAAGGGGGAAGAGGAAGGGGGAAGGAAGGAAGGAAGGAAGGGTAAAGGAAAGGAGTACCTAAAGAAAAAAGAAAAAATCCCCTTCTAATTTCCTTTCCTCCTCCCTTAGAATTACCTTTCTTAATTACCTGTGCGCTTATTTGTACTGCCTTCCTCCTCCTCCTCCTCCTCCTCCTCCTCCTCCTCCTCCTCCGAAAGAGAGAGAGAGACAGTATGAAAGAGAAAAAAAAATTCATGGCTCACTGCATATCAAACACTTAAACGTTTGAAGGTTTTCTTTTTGTCATGATGATTCAGATATTGTGTGTGTGTGTGTGCGGGCATGCGTGTGTGTGTGTGTGTGTGTGTTATTATATGTGTGGTGGTGTGTGTGTGTGTGTGTGTGGGGTGGGGGTATATAATAAATCAAGATTTTGGGAAAAAAATCATAATAAAGGGGCTTGGTAATTGATTTGGTCAGGTGGAGGAGGGGGAGGAAGGAAGAGGGGGGAGGAGGGGAGGGAGGGGGGGAGGGGGAGGAGGAGGAGGAGGGGGGAGGAAGGGGGAGGAGGGGAGGGAGGAGGGGTGGTGGCGGTGGCGGGGGCGGGGCATGGCGGTGGTGGTGGGTGGTGGGGGGGGTGGTGATGGTGGTGGTTTTTTGGGGGAGGTGCGTGATCGGTTTCCCCTCAGAGGGCGTAAGGCCGCGCACTGGGTGAGGGGAGGGAGGGGGGGAGGGGGAAAAGGGGAAGGGGGGAGGGGAGGAAAAGGGAAAAAAAGGCAATCAACGCCAGGGGGGCCCCCGGGCTGGTTCTTTTCGCTTCGGGGTTCAAAGAGCGACTCATAAACAGCGAAAAAAATTATGCTAAATAAATAAAAAACAAGATGATTATTGCGGCACCTGATGATCCTCTCCCCTTGTGTGTGTGTGGGGTGCGTGTGCGTGTGCGGGGGTGCGTGTGGGGGTGCGTGTGCGTGTGCGGTGCGTGTGGTGTCGTGTGTGTGTGTTGTGGGGTGTGCGTTGCGTGTCATGTGCGTGTGCGTGTGCGTGTGCTGTGCGTGTGGGTTTGTTGTCCCCCTAAAAACCCTTAAAATTTTTACTTTCCCTCCCAAAAAACACTAAAACCTACCTTCCCCCCCCTAAAAAAAAAAAAAACTTAAAACTGTGTGCGTGTGTGTGTGTGTGCGTGTGTGCGTGTGCGTGTCGTGTGTGTGTGTGTGTTGTGTGTGTGTGTGCGTGTGTGTGTGTGCAGGTCATTAACATATGCTGCTAATTGCCTGGGAGACACCCGAGTGGCGGCAAAACGCTAAAAACATCGCTAGTGTTGATTTTTTCCCTTCCTTTTATCCCCAGTGAGGCTTCCCTCAGGATTACGTTACAGGATTACGTTACAGTGAAAAACGTAACAAAAAAATAACTGAATATACTGTGTGACTAGGAGGGTGATGGTAACTAACAATAACTTTAACTCTAACAATAACTAGGTTTTTTTTTTTTTTTTTTTTTTTTTTTTTTTTTTTTTTTTTTTTTTTTTTTTTTTTTTTTTTTTTTACATCACAAAGGACTAGCCAAGAGCACAACAAAAAAGAGGCAACGTCTGATATTATTATTATATTCACAGGTACTTGTACTATTGCCAATACGTTTTTAATTAATACGAATATGTTTTATACTTTACGGTCCGATAGAATTATATTTGAGGATTAAGTGCGTAGAGGACAGAAGAATTATGAATACTTCCCAGCATTTAATTTCTCTTGCCAAGAAATATGAAATACCAATAGGTTTAAATGTGGGTACAGATTATTATGAATACTCAAAGAAAAGTGTAGTAGTAGTAGTAGTAGTAGTAGTAGTAGTAGTAGTAGTTGTAGTAGTTGTAGTAGTAGTAGTAGTAGTAGTAGTGTAGTAGTAGTAGTAGTAGTAGTGTAGTCAGTAGCTAGTAGTAGTAGTATAGTAGTAGTTGTATAGTAGTAGTAGTAGTAGTAGTAGTAGTAGTAGTAGTAGTAGTAGTAGTAGTAGTAGTAGTAGTAGTAGTAGTAGTAGTAGTAGTAGTAGTAGTAGTAGTAGTAGTAGTAGTAGTAGTAGTAGTAGTAGTAGTAGTAGTAGCGTAGTAGTAGTGTTGTAGTAGTAGTAGTAGTAGTAGAAGACTTTCTCTCCCACACACACACACTCTCTCTTTCACACAAACACACGCACACTTTCTCTTTCACACACACACACACACACACACACACACACACACACACACACACACACACACACACACTCTCTCTTTCACACACACGCACACACATTCTCTCTTGCACACACACACACACACACACACACACTCTCTTTCACACACACACACACACAACCCCCCCCACACACAAGAAACGCCTGCAATGTATCTCTCTCCCACATCTTACATACTTATCCTTCAATCCCTCCATCTCCCTATACTCTCCCGTCCCTTCCTCTCCTTCTCCTCTCCCTTCCTCCCACGCCACTGTCTCCGGGTCGATAATCAATGACCCTGCCTGCCTGCCTGCCTCTTTTCATGCCCTCGACTGACGCCCAACCCTTATCCCTCATCCCTTGTCCCTTCCACCATCACCACCACCACCCTCACCACCACCTCCCTCACCACTACCCTCACCAGCCTCACCACTACCCTACCCTCACCACCCTCACCACCGTCACTACCCTCACCACCACCACCATCACCACCGTCACTACCCTCACCACTACCCTCACCACCACTACCGTCACTACCCTCACCACCCTCACCACTACCCTCACCACCCTCACCACTACCCTCACCACCACCACCATCACCACCACCGTCACTACCCTCACCACTACGCTCACCACCACTACCCTCACCACCACTACCCTCACCACCACCCTCACCACCACCACCCTCCACTCTATCACTCTATTACCTTCCTAACCAGTCTATTTTCATTGCCTTTCTCCCTTCCTTCTACCTATATATAGCTAACACTCTTGTCTCTGTATACCCTATAATGTGTTGTCTATAAGTAAGACATTGTAGGAGGAAACTAATAACTCTGTATTTTTTCATGTATATGTGGCTTTAAAAGTATTTCCATTGCCTTTCTCCCTTCCTTCCGCCTAGCTAACACTCTTGTCAATAAGTATGAAGTAAGAAAGTATATAGTAAGTAGTAAGTATAAG
>JACEEZ010005140.1:5000-7500 GCA_016584305.1 Chionoecetes opilio | reverse complement strand
TCTGCGAAATTCATCTTATGAAGAGAGACTGCGGAAACTTAATATGTTTTCCTTAAAGGATCGTAGAATCCGTGGGGACTTGATAGAAACCTTTAAGATCCTAAAAGGTTTTGATGTCATTAATCAAGAGAACCTATTCGAGCTTTCAACTCAAGTGACAACAAGAAATAATGGTTTAAAAACTAAAGGGTCACGTTGCATCACCGATCTCCGTAAAAATTATTTCAATGTTAGAGTCGTTGATCGATGGAACAAGTTACCAGCAAATGTTGTCGGAGCCAACACAATAACTACATTCAAAAACAGACTTGACGCGCACTGTAAAGTAAATGGGTATTAATAGTGCGAATTCGTATCTAGTCTCCCGTATCGATTAGTTGTAGTGGTAGTGGTAGTTGTAGTTAGTATTTTTCATATCCTATCATTCTGCACTATGAAACTTCCATGTTCCTATCCTCTTTAGGGACATGGTATCATTTTCCAACTGTTTTCTTACAAGTAGTTGATAGTTAGTAGTATGTAGTTCAGCAGATACCCTCGCTATGGACCAATAGGTCTCCTGGTGTCTGTTACTCCTATGTAAAAAAAAAATCCTCCTCCTCCTCCTCCTCCTCCTCCTCTCCTTTCTCTACCCCTACCCCTCTCCTCCTCCTCCTCCTCCTCCTCCTCCTCCTCCTCCTCCACCTGTATTCTTCTCGTCTGTCTGTCTGTCCGTCTGTCTGTCCGTCTGTCTGTCCTGTCTGTGTTCGTCTGTCTCTGTCCGTCTGTCTGTGTCTGTGTATGTCTGTCCGTCTGTCTGTGTGTGTTTGTGTATGTTCGTCTGTCTGTGTCCGTCTGTCTGTCTGTCTGTCTGTCTGTGTCCGTCTGTCTATGTGTATCTGTCTGTCTGTATGTCTGTGTGTGTGTGTGTGTATATGTATGTCTGTCTGTGTGTGTGTCATTGTGGCTGGACGCTGCGTACTATACTACTATACTATACGGTCACACGTCTATTTAGATTGATTATTGGTACTCGTATGTCGCGTTTCCCGGAAGGAGTGATGGATGTGTGTGTGCGTATGTGTGTGTGTGTGTGTGTGTGTGTGTGTGTGTGTGTGTGTGTGTGTGTGTGTGTGTGTGTGTGTGTGTGTGTGTGTGTGTGTGTGTGTGTGTGTGTGTGTGTGAAAATGAAAACCCTGAGGAGAAAAGATCGACACAGGCGCCTTAGTTGGGTTCTGTTTTGAGGAACACAACGCTAAGGCCGGAGAGGGAAGAAGGAAGGAAGAAAGGAAGGAAAGAAGGAAGGAAGGAAGGAAGGAAGGAAGGAGGATGGAAGGAAGGAATGAAGGAAGGAAGGAGGGAGGGAAGGAAGGAAGGAGGGAAGAAAGGAAGAAAGAAGGCAAAATAAAGTTAGAATGAAGGAAGGAGGGAAAGAAGGAAGGAAGGAAGGAAAGAAGGAAGTAAGGAAGGAAGAATGAAGAAAGGAAGGAAGGAAGGAGGGAAGGAAGGAAGGAAAGAAGGAGGGAAGGAAAGAAGGAAGGTAGGAAGGATGGAAGGAAGGAAGGAAGGAAGGAAGGAAGGAAGGAAGAAAGGAAGAAAGGAAGAAAGAAAGGAAGGAAAGAAGGAAGGTAGGAAGGAAGGAAAGAAGGAACGAAGAAACAAGGGAAAGAAGGAAGGAGAAAGAAGGCCAAAACAAGTTAGAATGGAGGAAAGGAAAGGACAATAAGATGGAGAAATAAATAAAAGGTGCAGTTAGGATGCAGAAATGAGAAAGAAGAAAGGAGAATGGATAGGAAAGGAGTAAGGAAGAACAGAGGAGAGGAGAGAACTAAAGTAAATGTGTAAGCAGGAAGGAAGAAAATGAAGGAGAGAAGGAAGGCTGGACAAAAAAAGAAGAAAAAAGTAGAAAAAAAACACACAACTGGAACAATAATAAAAAATCAAATAAATAAATAAAATATACATATAAAAGTCAGCAGGAAATTGTATAGGAAGTGAAAGTTAGGCCAAAACGACATAGGTGGGATGAAAATAGAAGTGGGAGGGAGGGAAGGCTGGACAAAGAAAGGAGAATTGTAGGCAGGAGAAAGCATCAGTGAACCATGAAAGCACCTCACCTCACCTCACAAACACTTCTATGTGACCCAACATTGTTCATTCCTACTCCTCCTCGCTTTTTCTCCCATTCCCAGTGAGTTTCCTGCATGTTTTTCACCACCTCTCGCATATCCCACCGCTACCCACCATCCCACCCATCGCATATCCCACCGCTACCCACCAATGTGCACCCATCGCATATCCCACTTCTACCCACCATCCCACCCATCGTTTATCCCACCGCTACCCACCAATGTGTACCAGAGGGAAGATACATAATATAGAGTGTATATAGGTTGAAAAGCGGGAAGGTGGAGTCTGGTACCATATTCCTTCCTTATCTATCGTATCTCTAAATCCAGTGACAGGTCTGTGTATTCAAATAAACAGTGTCATGCAATATGTTCCTTTAGTGTAGGATCTC
>JACEEZ010005140.1:0-2500 GCA_016584305.1 Chionoecetes opilio | reverse complement strand
CACACACACACACACACCCCACACACACACATAATCACACCCCCACCCCACACCCCCCCCCCTTTTTCCTGTTCCGGGTCTTTCGGCCCAAAAACAAGCTAAATAAGATAAAAAAAATTTGATATAGAGGGGGATAAGCTTCTTGGCCCCCCAAATCAAATAAAAACACACACACACACACACACCACACACACACACACACACACACACCACACACACACACACACACACACACACACACACACACACACACACACACACACACTTGTCACTGTATGCCGAGAGAGTACGTATTGCAGTCACATAAAGCAAAAATGCAATAAATTCAGGACATTAATTCAAATGACAAATTATCATATAGCAGGTGAGTAATGCATTGCTATTGCTGAATGTCACGGTACTGTAGGTTAAAAGCGAGATAATGTTTGAGTCATGATGAACAATACATATAAACTGATGTAGCTATCCTATTTTAACCCCTTAAGGCCCAGAAAGTAATTTCCATTGTAATTTGGGTACCATTAGACGATTTTTAGTGAATATAAGCAATGTTTTATAGATATGACCTGTTTAGTATCCTTGTCCACTAACTAATTTGGTATATTTAGTTACTTTTCGTAATTTTATGGCTAACAACAGACAATTTTATATAGCAAAGGAAAGATCTGGGAGTGAAGGGGTTAACTATCACACGTACAAAATAAAAGTTATTTATATTTGCCGTATTTTCCGGCGCATAAGACGCACCCCTCTTTTAGAACGAGAGCTATGTAGCTATAATATATAAAAGACAATAAAGTCAAACTTGTATGATTAAAAATTACGTGTTTCAGGTTCACTGGTAATCATTTAACACACGCACCGAAAAAAGTCAAAGGCCAATCTTCAAATAAAAATACTGTAATTTCCTGAGTAATTTCACTAAGGCATCGCGTGGGTTGCAGTGATCCCCCTTGGCGGACATTACTATATACTAGAGTAACTAGATCAATAACTTTTAATGGTGTAATGGAAAATGGTAATGGTGATAATAATGGTAATGGTTGAATGGTAATGAAAGATGGTCTATTAACCTTGACTAAAAAAAAAAATAGGGAAGAGAAGGAGAAAATTGAAGGAAGAGAATAAGAATAAAGGAAATTTTTTAGTTAGTGTAAGTCGGAGTTTATTAATACAGTGAATTTTATAACTCACTCACTAATATATAGCTCAAGTTATGTGGCTACTTACAACTCACTCACTCGTAGCTATAAATCTCTCGCTAATTCCAAAGTCACCAATAAGTCTTTACCATTTAACTTCAAGAACCAAAGGCTAAGATCCCCCTCTTTATTTATTTTTTATCCCATGTTTACAATTCTGGCCTAGTTACTGTCCCTCCCATGTAATCTCCGCTCAGCCCTTGTTATCCTTAAGCCTGTTTTATATACACATCACTCTTAAGCAGCTACTACTAATTAACTGCTTGGTGCGTGTGTGCGTGTGTGTGTCTGTGTGTGTGTGTGTCCTTGCCTATAGCTCAGGACACATTCATGCTAACGGCCCCTCATCTCTTGTTTGTTGGCCCTTAAACCCCTCATCACCATCTCATTCAGGCTAAATAATGTCCTCCTCATCCAGAACGTCGTATTTCCACCCGTTATCTCATCTTTTTTCTCCAGCAAGCGTCGTATCTCCTTTATGAATACCGTCCCACGATCTTTTTTCTCCCTCAAGCGTCGTATCTCCTCTATGGATCACGTCCCACGATCTTTTTTCACTCTCAAGCGTCGTATCTCCTCTGTGGATCACGTCCCACGATCTTTTTTCACTCTCAAGCGTCGTATCTTCTCTGTGGATCACGTCCCACGATCTTTTTTCACTCTCAAGCGTCGTATCTCCTCTGTGGATACCGTCCCACGATCTTTTTTCACTCTCAAGCGTCGTGTCTCCTCTGTGGATACCGTCTCAAACACTACCCTATAATTATAACCTATCGAATTAACACTCCTTTTTTGGATAAACTTTGAGCCATAAGAACTTCTGTCTATACATTGGTTATAAGGATATTTTTGTGTGATATGAGTGAATGAGGGAAAGAAAAGTAGTCATAGAGGTGTAACGTCTCCATTAACCCCTTGTGGCCCAGAACGTAATTTCCATTGTAATTTGGGTACCATTAGATGATTTTTAGTGACTATAAGCAAGATTTTATAGCTATGACCTGTTTAGTATCCTTGTCGACTAACTAATTTGGTATATTCAGTGACTTTTCTTAATTTTATGGCTAACAACAGATGATTTTATATAGCAAAGGAAAGATCTGGGCGTGAAGGGGTTGAGGAAAAAGTGGAATAAATGAATAAAGAGTGAATAGAGTTTAGCGAAGTTAGGAAAGGTATTGTGAATGGACGCAAGATGATAATAAAAAAAAAAAAGTGAGGTGATGCAAAACAAAGAATAATTTTTTGTTCATTCTTTTTTTTTATAGAGGGTCACATTTAAAAAAATCCCAAAAAAA
>JACEEZ010005139.1:15000-19895 GCA_016584305.1 Chionoecetes opilio | reverse complement strand
AAAATTTTTCCCCAGTTTTTTTCCCATTTTTTTTTAAGAAAAAAAAAACCCTACGGGTTCAAAAACTTAAAACCGTGATAAGAAAAACTGAGATCTTTTTGGATTCAGCACCCAAAAATTACTTAATAACAAGTGTCAACCTAAAAAAAAAAAAATTTTTTTTCCCCAGTGTAAAGTAAATTTTAAAGGGTGTTTTTGTATCTGCTATTTCGGGAACATTTTATCGGACATACATACGGGACATAATTATAATCTCCCCTCTTTTCTCTCCCCTTCTCTCTTCTCTCTTCTCCCCTCTTTTCCTCTCTCTCTCTCTCTCTCTCCTCTCTCTCTTCTCTCTCTCTTAAAATTTTTCCCTTTATTTTCCATACGTTTTTTTTACCCTTATTTTTCATCATCACATCATCTTATTATTTATATTAAAACAAAAACCCAATTGTGGGGGCCCGGTTTGGTGAGTTGTTAAAAAAATTTTAAATCACCTTTTTTTTAAAATATATGTATTAATAGTCCATAATAGTCCTAAATAGCCCCAAAAATGTCAAAAAATGTCCAAATAGTCCAAAAATAGCTAAATAGTCCTAAATAGTCCAAAAATAGCCTAAATGCCCCTAAAATAGTCCAAAAGCCCAAAAAAATAGTCCAAAAAAGCCCAAAAATAGTCCAAATGTCCTTAAATAGCCCTAAAATGTCCTAAAAAAGCCCCCTAAAATATCCAAAATAGTCCTAAATGGTCCAAAAATATCCTAAATAGTCCTAAATAGTCCTAAAATAGCCCTAAATAGTCCAAAATATCCAAAATTAGTCCTAAATAGTCCAAAAATAGTCCTAAAAGCCTAAAATAGCCAAAAATAGTCCTTTAAAATAGTCCTAAATAGTCCAAAATGCCCCCAAAAAAATAGTCCTAAAATAGTCCAAAAATAGCCCCCAAAATAGTCCAAAAAAAAAAATAGTCCAAAAATAGTCCTAAAATGCCCCCCCCCCAAAATAGCCCAAAAAAATAGTCCAAAATAGTTCAAAATAGTCCTAAAATAGCCCAAAAATAGCCCCAAAGGGGTCCAAAATAGTCCAAAATAGTCCAAAAATAGCCCTTTAAATAGCCCCAAAAAGTCATAAAATGGTCCTAAAAAACCCCTTAAAAAAGTCCAAAATAGTCCTAAAAAAACCCCTAAAATACCCAAAATAGCCCAAAAAAAAGTCCTAAATGTCCTAAATAACCTAAAATAGTCCAAAATATCGTTAAAATATTTAAAAATAGTTCAAAATATCCAAAAATGGGCCCAAAAAATAGCCAAAATAGTCCAAAAAGCCCCAAATAGTCAAAAAAAAAGTCCTAAAATAGTCCAAAATAGCCCAAAAAAAGTCCAAAAATATCCCAAAAAAAGTCCAAAATTTGTAAAAAAAATTTAAAAAATATTCCTAAAATATCCAAAATGTCCAAAAATAGTCCAAAAATTTAGCCCCAAAATATTTCCAAAAAATTAGAAAAAATAGCCCCCAAAATAGCCCAAAATACCTAAAATGTAGAAAATAGTCCACACTGCCCAAAAAATTTAGTCAAAAAAGTCCTAAAAAAAGCCCAAAAAATAGCCCACAATTGTCATAAAATAGTAAAAAATGGGCCCCCCAATTGTAATAAAAAAAGTCCAAAAATAGTCCAAAATGGGGCCAAAATGTCCAAAATTGTTTTTAAAATAGCCCAAAATGTCCAAAATTGTCAAAAAAAATAGCCCAAAAATAGTCCAAAATAGTCCCAATGTTTAATACCCCAAAACTTTCCAAAATGGCCCAAAAATTTGGGTCCAAAATGTAATAAAATAGCCCAAAAAACAGTAAAAAATAGTCCCAAAATAGTCCTAAATAGCCCAAAATTGTCATAAAATACCCCAAAAATAGTCATAAAAACCCAAAATTTATTTCCAAAAATAGCCTAATAGTCCAAAATAGACATAAAATAGTCCAAAACGGGTCCAAATAGCCCAAAAATAGCCCAAAAAATGCCCAAAATAGCCCAAAAATTTTCCCAAAAATTTGGTCATAAAATAGCCCAAAAACAGAAAAAAAATAGCCCAAAAATTGTCCTAAAATGTCCATAAAGCCCAAAATTTAAAAGTCCAAAGGTCAAAAATAGCCCAAAATTGGGTCCTAAAATACCCAAAATGCCCAAAAAAATTGTCAAAAAATTTGTCCAAAACAGCCCCAAAATATTTCCAAATTAGCCCTAAATAGTCATAAAAATCCAAAAAAAGCCAAAAAATATTTCCCAAAAAATAGCCCAAAAAGTCTTTAAAAATAGCCCCAAAAACAGCCCAAAAATAGCCCAAAATTAAGCCCCAAAATGGGAAAAAATAGTAAAAAATTGTCAAAAAATTAGCCAAAAAAATAGTCCAAAAATTTTTAAAAACCCAAAAATTGGGCCCCCCTAAAATAGCCCCCATAATATTCCAAAATAGTCATAAAAAAGTCCAAAATAGTCATAAAATAGCCCCAAACTATTCAAAAAATAAAACCCAAAACTAGTCAAAAAATGAAAAAAAGTCCTAAAAAAAGTAAAAATAGTCCTAAATAGTCATAAAAATAGTCCAGAGAAATTCTAAAAAAGGCCCCAAAAATGCCCAAAAATTACTCAAAAATTTCATAAAAAAAGCCCAAAAATAGTTTTTTAAAATAGTATAAAAATAGTCCAAAATAGCTTAAATAGTCATCAAATATTTTCCAAAATAGTCTTAAATAGCTTTAAAATAGCCCAAAAAGGCCCAAAAAATAGTCCCAAAAATAGTCCAAAAATTATTTTTCAAAATAGCCCCAAAAAATTTATCCAAAAATTGGGCCCAAAAAGGGTCCAAAAGTCAAAAAATAGTCAAAAAATGCCCAAAATATGCAAAAATGGGCCCAAAAATTTAGTCCAAAAATAGCCCTAAATATTTCAAAAAATAGTCCAAAAATATCCTAAAAAGTCCTAAAATGGGTCCATAATAGCCCAAAAATAGTCAAAAAAATAGTCCAAAATAGTCAAAAAAGCCCAAAAACTCAAAAATAGTCCAAAATAGTCCAAAAAGTCAAAAAGCCCAAAAATAGCCCAAAAAAAGGGTCCAAAATACTCCTACAAAGCCCAAAATAGTCCAAAATAACATAAAATAGCCCAAAATAGTAAAAAAATTGGCCCAAAATACTTTTAAAAACCCCCCAAAATAGTGCAAAATGCCCAAAAAAACCCCTCAAAAAAGCCCTTTAATATTTTCTAAAAAAGCCCCAAAATAGTCCTAAAAATGCCCAAAAAATAGCCCTAAAAAGTCCAAAATAGTCCAAAATGTCATAAAATAGTCCAAAATGTCCTCAAATTGCCCAAAAATTTCCCAAAAAAGTCCATAATGGGCCAAATATTTATAAAATAGCCCAAAAAAATAGCCCAAAAAATTTTCCATAATAGCCCTTTAAAATTTTTTAAAAAATAGTCCAAAAATAGCCTTTAAAGGGGCCAAAAATTTTTAAAAAATAGCCCTAAAAAATCAAAAAATAGCCCAAAAATTTGAAAAAAAAATACCCAAAAAAATATTTCCAAAAATTAGCCCCTTAAAATTGTTAAAAATAGCCCTAAAATAGCCCCAAAATAGTCCCTAAAATACCCCAAAATAGCCCCCTAATAGTCCAAATAGCCCAAAAAATAGCCCAAAACATCCTAAAAATCCAAAATTTAGTCAAAAAGTAATAAAAAATAGTCCAAAAATTTAGCCCTAAAATAGCCCAAAAAATTTCCCTAAAATATCCAAAAATTTGGTCAAAATAGTAAAAAATAGTCCAAAAAAAGCTTAAAATAGCCCAAAAAACAGTCCAAAAAATAGTCCAAAATAGCCCCAAAATAGTATAAAATTCCAAAATAGTCAAAAAAATTAGAAAAAATAGTCAAAAAAATCCTAAATATAAAAAAATAGTCCAAATAGGTCATAAAATAGTCCAAAATAGCCCCCAAAATGTCCTAAAATATTTAAAAAATGTCAAAATAGTCAAAAAATAGTCCAAAAATAGTCCAAAAAAAGCCCTTAAAAATAGTCCAAAAACCCAAAAATATTCCTAAATAGCCCCACAATAGCCCCAAAAATAGTCATACAAAGTCCAAATAGTCCAAAAAATAGCCCCAAAAAATTAGCCCCCCAAAGCCCAAAAATTTATTCCAAATTAGTCCATAATAGTTCAAAATCCAAAAATAGTCCAAAATGGGCCCAAAAATGGGTCCAAAAAATAGTCCATAATGTTCAAAATAGCCAAAAAGCCCCAAAATAGCCCCAAAATATTTCCAAAAAATAGTAAATAATATTTCAAAAATAGCCCCAAAAAAAATACCCCAAAAAAAGCCAAAAATAGCCCTAAAATAGTCCCAAAATAGCCCAAAAATAGTCCAAAATAGCCCAAAAATAGTCAAAAAATAGCCCAAAAAATAGTATATAATGGGAAATAGAATTTATTATCTCCCCTTTCCTCCCCCAAAATTTTTCCTCCCCCCCTTTTCCTCCCTCCTCCTCCTCCTCTTCTTCTTTTTCCCTTTCCTCTTATATTCTTTTATTACCCCCCCTTCTATGCATTCTCGTCTTTTTATCATTAAACCCAAAAAGAGCGTTGGCAAAATGGGTTTCCCTTTTTCCTTTTCTCTCTCTTTTCCTCTCTCTCCCCTTCCTCTTCCCCCTCTCTCTCTCTCTTCCCCTCTCCCTTCTCTCTCCTCTCCCCTCGCTCCCTCTCTCTCTCTTCTCTCCTCTCTTTTTTTTTATTCACGTAAAGTTTTTTTTTTTTGTTTGAGAGACGTTGTTGTTTTTGTTGTTGTGGTGGGGGTTTGTGGTGGGGGTTGGGGGGTGGTGGTGGGGGATGGTGGTGGGGTGGGTGGTGGTGGTGGTGGGGGTGGT
>JACEEZ010005139.1:0-5000 GCA_016584305.1 Chionoecetes opilio | reverse complement strand
GGGTCGCCTGGCCTGGGTGTGGGGGCCTGGCCGGGGTGTGGGGGGCCTGGCACTGGGTGTGGGGTGCCTGCTTGGCCTGGGTGGTGGGGGGCCTGGGGTGTGGGGGCCGTGGGTTGTTTGGGGGCCTGGGTGTGGGGGGCCTGGGTGTCTGTCCGGGGCTCGGCCTATATGCGTGCTTCTGGGGGTCGGTCCCTCATCTACCTGGTGTGGGGGTCTGGCCCCTCTTGGTGTCTGTGGGGGGCCTGGTTCTGTGGAGGGGCCCTGTGCGTGTACTCCCTGGTGGGCCCTCTCTGCTCGGTTCTCGTCGCTTCGGGGTCGTTGCCCTTCGGGCTTCGTCCTCTCTCCTCGTGCGCGTGGCCGCCATCTCGGGTGCTCCTCTCTCTCATCTCTCTCTCTGGGGGTCCCTGGTCGTGGGTACTTCTCAGGTGGGGGTCCCCTCGTGTGGTGTCTGTTCTCGGTTTGCTTCGGCCTCTGGGTCGTGCTGGAGGGTATAAAAATGGGTGTTGTTATGTGACGGGGGTGTCGTGGATAACAGATTACGATCACACAGTGAATAGGCATAATGAAATACTCATGTGCGTAAGATATGTAGACAATATTACATTAACTTATAAGTCAAAGTTGTAACAGTATACGGTGCGTACAAGTAGTAGTATGGATATCTAATATAATATATATGATTGGTGGCTAATCACCAACATCATTAAACATGTGTACTAAATTATTATATTATTTTATATTAAAAAAAATAATGTAAAATAGTATAAGTGTATAGTATAAATATATATATAATATATATCATCTCTCTCCGCCCACACCCTACCTATGTTGAAGATTATATCGGTGCAAGTGACTGTGGCGATCTTGACATTATGGTTAGGGCAGTATGTACGTTCGTTGATGGGGTGGTGTATAGTGGTCGTTAAAAACTTAGTGCCACACAATATAGCCGTAACCGTCACATCTTTCCTTGGACTCCTCTCGTCTTTAAGACAGATTTGCTACTCTGTGTGTATTGATATGCGAGATCAGGATTGGCGTTCCTGTAACTAAGTTTATAGTAGTCGCGTAAGTACTGTTACAAAATCATTATGTATATTGGGGGGATCACGATCCTCTCTTCTCTCGTCATCCTCTCGTCTTTACGTCAGGGGGTGCTCCGTCTCAATCTCTCCTCCTTCATCTCTCCGTCTCTCTCTCTACTTAACTCTCCTCTGCCGACTCTCTCCTCTCCCTCTCTCTCTCTCTCTTCTCTGTCTCTCTCGCTCTCTCTCCCCCTCCTCCCTCCTCACTCTCTCTCTCTCGGTTCTCTTCCTCCTCTCGTCTCTCTCTCTCTCTCCTGGCCTCTCTCTCTCCTCAACTCTCTCATCTTCTCTCTCTCTCTCTCTCTTCTCTCCCTCGTCTCCCCTCTCTCTCTCATCTCTCTCCCGTCAGCTCGTCTCTCTCCATCTCTCTCTCTTCGTTCAATGTTCTCTCTCTCCTCTCTCTCTCTCCTCCAAACAATTGTGAGATAAACGTGGCAACAAATCGATGAGTAACAAATACATAATTTAATATAAAACGTCCATAATAAAACGTGCACAATACTTAGATCATTGTGATTAGAATGAAAATCATATAAGACGAAAAGCTTTCCTTATATTACTGATGGTGGGTAGAATCACGTGAAATAATGAAGACGAAGATAAAATAAATTTAAGGAAAATATCAAATACAATCCTATTTCTACCTTCCATCTCCTCTCCCTTCACACAGACAAGTTAGTAGACATGGAGGAGCTCGGGCGGTGGTCGCCAACGGGGAGTGGTGTCCTGGAGGACACTGCCGTGACAGAAACACTACTGCTCCACCCTGCAGACCGGAGGTGGTGTTGTGGCATGATGATTCCACCAGCACGCCCCCGGAGCAACGCACGCCCACCTCGCCAGGAGGAGACACCAGTCCCTTCCCTGGGAGTGCAGGTCCGTGCAGCAGCCAGGACAAAAACAAAAAACCGGGGACCACGGCGGCTCACCAACCGCCCTCTGGGCAACCCCCGAAGCTTGCACCACTCTGTAGGGCCGGTCGTCGCTGGTCGCGTCATCGTGCAAATGCCCTTCATCTCCTGCGTAAGGTTGGAGCTGATTGGCGGGGGCGAGGAAGCTTGGAACAACACAATAGGTTCCAAGATGGAGGTTTGGAGTTAAGAGGAATAAACTGAGGAAATGCAAAGTGAGGGCCTGGAGTTGGCTGTGGATGGAAACCGTCCTTCAACTAACTCCCCCAACCGGTTTTGCATTTTTTTTTTTAAAGATCCTTAATATTGCGAGGGTGCTGTTTGACAGGCTGAGAGATAAGTAAGTCTATTGACTACCTACCCTGAATCCCAAAAAACCCTCATTTGGATAAGGTTTTCCTCGCCAGCGTCTTTACCTCCAAGCACCTTTACCCTTTCTTCCCCTCCCTAGCTAGTTCAGCAGAGGTGCTTCGCAGGGTAACCGTCAGTGTTCAACTCATGAAGTGTGAAACTGCCATCTGTTTGTTTGACTGTACTGAATGCAAGGAGAACGATTGAGTCAAGCGGAGCTTCAGCAGCGGGGGCAGTTTCTTTCCGCGTGCTTAAGAAGGCGGCAGGTACTTTTTAAAATCTGGAAGCCGGCGGGACCACAAAGGGTTATCCACTCAATGATGATTTGGAACCGCCGGAAACAGAAAATCGCGTAATATAATATAGCGTCGAAGAGGCCGCACCGGCGCGAGGGCGAGCAAGTGCCCGACACCTGTCGCGGGCCAGGAAATTGCGCTTCATTCAACATGGCCGACGTGCCCCCAGGCCCGTCAAGGGAGCGCGAGCTGCGGTACAAGGTGACCTACTAACAAACAAAAAAACCGCCAGGGGGCCTGTCCGACTGCAGTGGGAACAAAAGCCGTCTGCACCGCCCTCATATAATAACGATAGAGGGGGGCGTGGCGAGCAGGGAGCTGGACGCCATGGTACCGCCCCCAGGCGAACCTGGTGCATGCAACAGAGTGAGGCCTCCGTGCGCCCTCGACAAAAGCGACTGTGAACTACCGTTCAACACTTTCTCCATTTCCACACTATCGGGATCCGATCGGGACGGGCCGCTGATATGCTTTGGCCCCGAGGTCCTTCGTAACCCCGCGACTATTCATATCCAGTGCCATGATCTTTTACACTGTCATCATCATCACTGTCTGTGTCAACTAACGTTTCTTCTGATTTCCTCATATTATGGTATGCCAATGTGTACCGGTGCTGAAGGCACGACATTTACCTTTATACCAATTATATAGACCATTAATCATTACTGTTGTTACCGGTGCACCAATAATCTTACCATTACTATTATAATTATCGTCACATACTTGTATTAATCACTAGCCTAAGTACCCATCACTAGAGTATAAAATGCTTCAAAGACATCGGACAAATAGGGCTTTTGTACCACAACACTGTTTCTCTCTTTCCATACTCGTCTCTCGTCCCCTTCCTCCACCAGCCTCATCTCTCCTCTCTCGCGTCCTCTCAATCTCCCGACGTCCGTCAAAATAGAATGTTACTCTCGTCCTCCCTCCCTTCCGAATCTCTCTCGTCACTCCCCTCTCCTCTAGATCTCGCTCTCTCTCCTTCTCTCTCTCTCTCTCTCATCGTCCCTCTCTTCGCTCTCTCTCACTCCTCTCCATCGTCTTCCTCTCTCCTCTCTACATCCCTCTCGCTCACGTCTCCTCTCCTCCTCTCACTCTTCTCTCTCCTCTCCTCGTCCGCTCTCTCCTCTCTCTCTTCTCCTTCCCTCTCCCTCTCTCCTCCTCTCTTCCTCTCTTTCTCCTCTCTCTCCGTCTCTCCGGGCTCCGGTCGTCTTCCTTGCTCACTATCCTCTCGCTCTCTCGACGCTCTCACTTTAAAAAACCACTTTATTAATGTTTGCCATTTTAACAATATTTTGATAATGATTATAACAGGAAATGGGGTTTGTAAAACAGCCCTTTACAGCAAAAGCTTTTTTGTCTCTCCTCATCTGCTCTCTCGTCCTCTCCTCGCCAGGGAATCTCCTCTCCTCGTCTCTCTCCTCTCTTCTCTTCGCTCTCTCTCGCCCCGCTCATCTCTCATTCCCTCTCTCTTCTCCTCCTTCCTCTCTCCTCGTCTCTCTCCTCCTCTCTCTCTCCTCATCACTCTCTCCGTCTCTCTCTCGCTTCTCTCTCTCTCTCATCGTCGTCGCTCTCTCTCATCTCTCGTCTCTCCTCTCCCAAATCCTCTCTCTCCTCCTCTCGTCTCTCTCTCTCGCTCTCTCTCGACCTCTCTCGTCAATCTCATCTCCTCTTCTCGTCTATCGTCCTCCCCTCTCTCTCCCTCAATCCTCATCCTCTCATCTCATCCATCTTGTCTCTCTCGAATTCAAACTCCTCAGCATCCTCATCTCTCTCTCGTCTCTCTGCTCATCATCCTCCTCGCTCCGCGTTCATCTCGGTCGTCACCCGCTATCATCCGCTCATAACAGAATCTCGGTCTCGCTCTCCTCTCTCAACCGCTTGCTCTTCTCTCTCTCTCGCCTCTCCCCTCAGTCTCTCTCTCTCATCCCTCTTCTCCTCGTCTCTCTCCTCCTCTCCATCCTCATCATCTCCTCTCGCTCTCACTCCCTCTCTCCAAACCTCGTTCCTCTCTCTTGATTCTGGTCGCTCGTCTTCCTCGGTCTCCTCCTCTCTCTCCCATCGTCCTCTCCTCGCGCTCCCCTCTCATCTCGTCTCCCCTCTCTCTCCGCTCTTCTCGTCTCCCTCCTACTCCTCATCTCTCGTCTCTCGGTCCGTCTCGTCCTCCTCTCTCATCTCTCAGCATCTCTCTCTCTCTCTCGTCTCTCTCTCTCTCTCTCTGCTCACTCTCTCTCCTCTCTCCTCTCCCTCTCATCCTCTCTCTCTCTCTTCTCTCCTCTCTCTCTCTCTCTCCCCTCTCTCTCTCGTCTCTCCGTCTCTCTCCTCCATCCTCTCTCGTCCTCTAACTCTCATCT
>JACEEZ010005138.1:17500-34190 GCA_016584305.1 Chionoecetes opilio | reverse complement strand
CCTGATTGCGTAACTTTTTATGAGAGAATTGAAGTTTTAAAATTAACTCACTCGGGACGCGAGTAGGGGCGTCTGATAGAATCTTTAAGTGGATAAAGGATTTAATAAAGGAGAGGAGGAAACGTTCTTCGGCTTTTAACCGGTAGAACAAGAAGTACGGATTCAGCTGGAACGTAGATTAAAAGGAAATAGAAACTGCGTTCACAAATAGGTGGAATGAGTGAATGTCTCATAGACAGTAGTTGTGCGGATCCATAGGGAGCTTTAAGGGAGCTGGATAGTTCATGATGGGGAAAGGTGCATGTAGGTAGTGTTAGTGACGGAACTACCACGTGTAGGCTCGCGCCTCTGAGCTTCCTATTTTCTTACTCGCTCTTATGACCTGCCTGCGCGCTCTCTCCTCCTGTCTGCCTGCCTGCCTGCCTGCCTGCCTGCCTGCCTGCCTGCCTGCCTGCCTGCTGCCTGCCTGCCTGCCTGCCTGCCACTCTCTTCTCCCTGCCTGCCTGCCTGCCTGCATCTCTCTCCCCTGCCTGCCTCCCTGCCTGCCTGCTCCTGCCTGCCTCCTGCCTGCCTGCCTGCCTGCCTGCCTGCCATGCCTGCTCTGCCTGCCTGCCTGCCTGCCTGCCTGCCACTCTCTCTCCCCCCTGCCTGCCTGTCTGCCTTCTTATCTTCCCTTCCTCTCTTCTTCATTCCCTCTTTCTCTCCCTCTCTCCTTCCTTCCCTCC
This sequence comes from Chionoecetes opilio, assembly GCA_016584305.1. Taxonomy (NCBI): domain Eukaryota; kingdom Metazoa; phylum Arthropoda; class Malacostraca; order Decapoda; family Majidae; genus Chionoecetes; species Chionoecetes opilio. The sequence goes on along the minus strand of JACEEZ010005138.1, from coordinate 33,465 downwards.
TTCTCTTCTTCCCTCCCTTCCTTCTTCCTCCCTTCATAGCTTCCCTTCCTCTCACACCGCTTTGTCTTTTATATTCTGAAAACTCGACTTTTTTCCTTCCTCTGTTTGTCTTTGCATCCCCACGGGCAGGTAAAGAGGCGAATTAACTACATCTCTCTCTCTCTCTCTCTCTCTCCTCTCTCTCTCTCTCTCTCTCTCTCTCTCTCCTCTCTCTCTCTCTCTCTCTCTCTCTCTCTCGCTCCTGCTGCTGCTCGCTCGTCTGCTGGCTCGCTGCTCGCTCTCTCTCTCTCTCCTCTCTCTCTCTCTCTCTCTCTCTCTCTCTCTCTCTTCTCTCTCTCTCTCTCTCTCTCTCTCTCTCTCTCTCGTCTCTCTCTCTCTCTCTCTCTCGCTCTCTCTCTCTCTCTCTCTCTCATCCTCTCCTCCTCTCTCTCTCTCTCTTCTCTCTCTTTACTTTCATCCCTTTGTTTCACCTTTTACCTCTACAACCTCTCTCTTCTCTCTCTCTCTCTCTCTCTCTCTCTCTCTCTCTCTTCTCTCTCTCTCTTTATCTCCTCCTCACTCTCTCTCTCTCCCTGTTTCTCTTCCTCTCCTCTCATTTTCTCACTCCTCTCTCTCTCTCTTCTCTCTTCTCTTTTATTGTTCCCGCTCCTTCATAGTCGTCGATTTTCCCCTTTTTTTCCATTCCCGCCCCCGTCAATATTTTTTTCACTTTTTCCATCTGTCTTTCTATCTTCTTTCTTTTTTTTGTTTGTTTGTCTGTTTTTTTTTCATTCGTGTTTCCCTCTCTTTTTTTGCTGTCTGTCTGTTTTTTTTCATTTTGTTTTCCCCTCTCTTTATTCTCGTCTGTCGTTTTTTGTTTTATTTTGTTTCCCCTCTTTTTTTTTGTCTGTGCTGTTTCTTTTTCATTTCCGTTTCCTCCTCTTTTTTATTTCGTCTGCGTCTTTTGTTTCATTCTTTTCCCCCCCTTTTTTATTTTCGTCTGTCTGTCTGTTTCTTTTTCATTCGTGTTTCCTCCTCTTCTTTATTTTTGTCTGTCTGTCTCTGTTTCATTCCTGTTTCCTCATCTTTATTTTTTCTGTCTTCTGTTCATTTATTCCCGTTTCCTATCTTATTTTTCTGTCGTCTGTTTTTTTTCATTCCCGTTTCCCCTCTTTTTTATTTCTGTTTCTGTCTGTTTTTTTCATTATGTTTCCTCCCTTTTTTTTTTTCTGTCTGTCTGTCTTTTCCTTCCTGTTTCCTCCCTTCTTTTTGTCTGTCTGTTTTTTCTGTTTATTCGTCCCCCTCTTCTTTTTTTTGTCTTCTGTTTTTGTTTTTTTCATTGTGTTTCCCCCCTTCTTTATTTGTCTGTCGCTGTTTCTTTCATTCGGTTTCCCCCCTTTTTTTATTTTTGTCTGTCTGTTTTTCGTTTTATTCCTGTTTCCTTCTTAATTTTTTCTGTCTGTCTTTTTGTTCATTCCCGTTTCCTCCCCTTTTTTATTTCGGGTTTTCTTTTCTTTTCATTTGTTTCCTCATCTTTTTTTCTGTCTTCTGTCTTTTCTTTTCTTTCCCCTTCCTCCTCTCTTATTCGTTGTCGTCTGTTTTTGTTTTATCCCCTCCCTCTTCTTTTTTTCTGTTCTGTCGTTTTGTTTCATTCCGTTCCCCCTTTCTTAAATTTTTTTCTGTTGTTGTTTTTTTTTCATTCGTTTCCCCTCTCTTTATTTCTGTCTTCTGTCTGTTTTTTGTTTTATTCCCGTTTCCTCTTTTTTTTTTGTTTTCTGGGTTTTTGTTTATTTCCGTTTCCTCCCCTTTATTTCTGTCTGTCGCTGTTTTTTTTTCATTTGTTTTCCTTTTCCTTTTTTCTGTCTGTCTGTCTGTTTTGTTTCATTCCTGTTTCCTCCTTCTTTAATTTTGTTGTCTTTGGTTTGTTTTTTTCCGTCTCCCCTCTTTTTTTTTCTGTCGTCTGTGTTTCTGTTTTAAACCTGTTTTCCCCCTTTTTATTTTGTCTGTCTGTTGTTTCTGTTTCTTCCGTTTTTCCTCCTCTCTTTTTTTTCTGTGTCTGCTGTTTGTTCATTCCCGTTTTTTTCCTCTTCTTTTTTTGTCGTCTGTTGTTCGTTTCTTCCGTTTCCCCCCCTTTTTTTATTTTTGTCTGTCTGTTTTTTTTCTTCCCGTTTCCTCCCCCGCTTTATTTCTGTTCTGTCTGTTTTTGTTTTTATTCCCCGTTCTCCCTTCTTTATTTTGTCTGTTGTCTGTTTCTTTTATTCTGTTCCTCCCCTCTTTTTTTCTGTCTGTCTGTTGTTCTGTTTCTTCCTGTTTCCTCCTCTTCTTTATTTTTTGTCTGTCGTTTCGGTTTTATCCGTCTCCTCCTCTTTATTCGTCGTCTGTCTGTTTTTTTCATTCTGTTTTCCCCCTTTTTTTTTTGTTTTCTGTTGTTTCTGTTCATTCCCTTTCCCTTTCTTATTTATGTTTTTGTCGTTTCGTTTCATTTCCCGTTTCCTCCCCTTCTTTTTTTTCTGCTGTCTGTTGTTTTTTTCATTTTGTTTCCTCCCCTTTTTTTTATTTTTTCTGTCTTCTGTTTTTCTTTTCCCTTTCCCCTTCTTTTTTATTTTTGTCTGTTTCTGTTTCATTCCTGTTTCCTCCTCTTCTTTATTTCTGTCTGTCTGTCTGTTTCTGTTTCATTCGTGTTTCCTCCTCTTCCTGATACCATAATACCTGTTTTCTCTCTTTTCCCTTTATTCTTCCTCATTTTCTCATTTATTCCTCATGTCCAAGATCTTCCTGTTATATCTATCTGTTGTATCTATCTATCACATTATCCTTATCCCCTTTGTATTCCTGGCCACCTTTTTTTTTTCTTATTTTTATCCAGTTTTATCAGTCTTTCCCATTTTTTCGTTTTTTTCACCATAATTTTCTCCTTCCGTGATAATATTCTTAATCTCTGCCTTTTTTTTACCATTTCATTTTATTTATTTCCTCGTGTCGTGGTTTTTTTTTTAGCTTTTTTCTTACTTAAATGTGTGTATTTTTTTATTTTTTTATTTTTTTTACTTCATGTCTTTGTATTTTTTTTTTTTTACTTCATGTCTTTGTATTTTTTTTTTTTTACTTCATGTCTTTGTATTTTTTTTTTTTTTTACTTCATGTCTTTGTATTTTTTTTTTTTTTTCTTCATTTCTTTGTTTTTTTTTTTTTTTTACTTCATGTCTTTGTATTTTTTTTTTTTTTACTTCATGTCTGTATTTTTTTTTTTTTTACTTCATGTCTGTATTTTAATTTTTTTACTTCATGTCTTTTTTTTTTCTTTTTTTTTACTTCATGTCTTCGAATTTTTTTTTTATTTACTTCATGTCTGTATTTTTTTTTTTGCCAGTTTTTCCTTGATTTGTGTGTATTTTTTGGTTCGTTTTTTTGTTTCGTGTCCTGGTATTATTTATTTGTATTTGGGGGGGGGTAGTAGTAGTAGTAGTAGTAGTAGTAGTAGTAGTAGTAGTAGTCGTAGTAGTAGTAATAGTAGTTGTAGTAGAAGTAGTAGTAGTAGTAGTAGTAGTAGTAGTAGTAGTAGTAGTAGTAGTAGTAGTTTTCTTACTGTGTGCATATTATTCACTATAATGAGTGTTTTTTACTATTTCCTTCATTATAATTAACGTCATTATAATCAACCATTTTTTTCCTTGCTCTCAATACACTGGAAAATACTCGCTTCATGCTATTTATTTTTTCTCTCCATTTTGTCAACATCATTTATTAAGTTCATTTAGGTGATCTTAATATCCTGCAAGGTAAACTTTTAGCAACAGGTTTATTTAATTACTTCATCTCTCTCCCTCTCCCCTCTTTCCCTCGTTTCCCCTCGATCTTTCCTTTGGCCTAAGTCTCCCCTCTCCCTCCCTCGATATCTCTTACACAGAAGTGAGGTTTTGGGGGGCGGGAGGGGAAGGGGAGGGGAGGGGAGGGGGAAGGGAAGGGGAGGGGAAAAAAGGAGGAAGGAAGGGAAGGGATGGAAGAGAAGGAAGGTGAAGGGACAGATGGAAAGGAAGGGAAGGGAGGGGAAGAAGAAAGAAGAAGGGAGGTAAAGAGGGGAAGGGAGGGGAAAAAAGGGGAAGGAAGGAGGGGGGGACGGAGGAAAGGAAGGGAAGGGAGGGAAAGAAGGGAGAAAAGAAGGGAGATAAAAAGGGTAAGGGAGGAGAAGAAGGGAGAAAAGAGGGGAAGGGAGGAGAAGAAGGGAGGGGAAAGAAGGTGGTGGAGGGTCGGGGGGCAAGGAGGGGGAGGGAGGGGATGGAAGAAAGGGGGAGGGGGGAGAGTTGTAAAATGAAACCTGGCAACAATGTAACGTAGAGTGTTATCATTGGCGGCGCTGCAGAGAGAGAGAGAGAGAGAGAGGAGGGGAAAGGAGAGAGAGAGAGAGAGAAGAGAGAAGTGGGGAGTAAAGGAGAGGAGAGAGAGGGGGGGGGGGTAGTTGTGTGTGTGTTGTGTGTGTGTATGTGTGTCATGGGTAGCGCCAGGGAACGATCAGAGGTCAAATTCAGTTTAGATCCTCTATTCACGTGTCCCTCGAGCACCTGGGTGATCCTGCGTCCCGGGGGTGCGAGGGGGGACTACAGCCTTCCTATGGGGGGCGTCTTGGGGGGGGGAGGAGAAGTTTTTTTGGGGGGGAGGCGAGGAAGAGGAGGAGGAGAAGGAAGAGGTGTTTAGGGGTGTAAGGGCGGTAAGGAAGAGGAGGAGGAGGTTCTTGAGGGGTTAAGAAGAGAAGGAGGAGTTCTTGGAGGTAAGGAAGAGGAGGAAGAGGAGGTTCTTTTGGGGGTTAGTTAAGGAAGAGGAGGAGGAGGAAGAGTGTTGGGGGGTAGGGGAGGTAAGGAAGAGGAGGAGTTTTGGGGGGTAAGGGAGGCAAGGAAGAGGAAGAGGAGGAGGAGGAGAAGGAGGGGGTTCTTGGGGGGTTAGGAAGAGGAGGAGGTAGTTCTTGAGGGGGTAGGGAAGAAGAAGAGGAGGAGAAGGAGGAGGTTCTTGGGGGTTAGGAAGAGGAGGAGGAGTTCTTGAAGGTTAAGGGAGACAAGGAGAGGGGAGGAGGGGAGGAGGAGGAGGAGGAGGAGGAGGAGGAGGAGGAGGAGGTAACGTTACTGACTATTACTACTATTCTATTATACGACTTTTACTATATTTCGTAATTTTCGACTACTACTATTTCCTTACTTCCTTTACTTACTGAATGAATAGTTGACTGACTGACTGACTGACTTATTCAATGTCTGAGTGACTGATTGACTCATTAACTCACCGTTTTTACTCACCTATGTAGTCCTTGCTTTCTGATTGAGTTACGTTACTCATTCTTATTTACACACACACACACACACACACACACACACACACACACACACACACACACACACACACACACACACACACACACACACACCACACACACACACACACACCACACACACACACACACACACACACACACACACACACACACACACACACACACACACACACGAAGCGCCATTTTGTGTGCTTACTCTCACTGTCTAATCTACATAGTTGTACAGCAGTTCTCTCTCTCTCTCTCTCTCTCTCTCTCTCTCTCTCTCTCTCTCTCTCTCTCTCTCTCTCTCTCTCTCTCTCTCTCTCTCTCTTCTCTCTCTCTCCCTCCCTCCTCCCTCCCTCCCTCCCTCCCTCCCTCCCCCTCCCTCCCTCCCTCCTCCCTCTCCCTCCCTCCCTCCCTCCTCTCTCTCTCCTCTCATCTCTCTCTCTCTCTCTCTCTCTCTCTCTCTCTCTCTCTCTCTCTCTCTCTCTCTCTTCTCTCTCTCTCTCTCTCTCTCTCTCTCTCTCCCTCTCTCCTCTCTCTCTCCTCTCTCTCATCTCTCTCTCTCTCTCTCAACACCTCCATTCCATTTTGTTTAACGTATCATTCCCCCCAATTTTTTTCTCGTCGAGGTGAGAGAGGAGGACGTAGAGCCTGAAGAGGAAACGAGGAGGAGGAGGAGGAGGAGGAGGAGGAGGAGGAGGAGGAGGAGGAGGGGGGGGGGAGGAGGAGGAGGAAGAGGGTCAAAGCAAGTGGTACCTTTACAAGATTATAGACTCAAGTTTTCGCCGTTGCTCCATCACCTTTGCCGCGCACTTTTTACCTACCTGGCGTTCTCGTGCTCGTCCTCGTTCTGTCTCTTTACCTGGCGTTCTCGTGCTCGTCCTCGTTCTGTCTCTTTACCTGGCGTTCTCGTGCTCGTCCTCGTTCTGTCTCTTTACCTGGCGTTCTCGTGCTCTTCCTCGTTCTGGCGTTCTCGTGCTCGTCCTCGTTCTGTCTCTTTACCTGGCGTTCTCGTGCTCGTCCTCGTTCTGTCTCTTTACCTGGCGTTCTCGTGCTCTTCCTCGTTCTGGCGTTCTCGTGCTCGTCCTCCTTCTATCTCTTTACCTGGCGTTCTCGTGCTCTCTCTCGTTCTGTCTCTTTACCTGGCGTTCTCGTGCTCTCTCGTTCTGTCTCTTTGCCTGGCGTTCTCGTGCTCTCTCGCGTTCTGTCTCTTTACCTGGCGTTCTCGTGCTCTCTCTCGTTCTGTCTCTTTACCTGGCGTTCTCATGCTCTGTCTCGTTCTGTCTCTTTACCTGGCGTTCTCGTCCTCTGTCTCGTTCTGTCTCTTTACCTGGCGTTCTCGTGCTCTCTCTCGTTCTGTCTCTTTACCTGGCGTTCTCGTGCTCTGTCTCGTTCTGTCTCTTTACCTGGCGTTCTCGTGCTCTCTCTCGTTCTGTCTCTTTACCTGGCGTTCTCGTGCTCTCTCTCGTTCTGTCTCTTTACCTGGCGTTCTCGTGCTCTATCTCGTTCTGTCTCTTTACCTGGCGTTCTCGTGCTCTATCTCGTTCTGTCTCTTTACCTGGCGTTCTCGTGCTCTGTCTCGTTCTGTCTCTTTACCTGGCGTTCTCGTGCTCTATCTCGTTCTGTCTCTTTACCTGGCGTTCTCGTGCTCTGTCTCGTTCTGTCTCTTTACCTGGCGTTCTCGTGCTCTATCTCGTTCTGTCTCTCTACCTGGCGTTCTCGTGCTCTATCTCGTTATGTCTCTTTACCTGGCGTTCTCGTGCTCTATCTCGTTCTGTCTCTTTACCTGGCGTTCTCGTGCTCTTCCTCGTTCTGGCGTTCTCGTGCTCTCTCGTTCAGTCTCTTTACCTAGCGTTCTCGTGCTCTCTCTCGTTCTGTCTTTACCTGGCGTTCTCGTGCTCTCTCTTGTTCTGTCTCTTCACCTGGCGTTCTCGTGCTCTTCCTCGTTCTGTCTCTTTACCTGGCGTTCTCGTCCTCGCTCTGTCTCGCGCCACACCTCGTAAAGCGCAGAGACATGTCAGTTAGGTTGAAGTACATGCTGCTTTACTGCCTCGTCTGCCAAGCTCATGTCCTCACCTCTTTTTTTATATTTAATTTTACACTACAAAGGACTGGCCAAGGGAAAAACAAGTAGCAACAACAACAAAAAAACGCTTAGTTGCCAACCCCTATAAAGAAGACAGTAAGATAATTTAGAAAGGAAGGTGACCCAATTTAGTTCGGGAGGTGTCTTGTCACTCCTCTCTTGAAAAAAATGTAAGTCGCGGGAAGGTGGAAAAATAGAAACAGGAAGAGAGTTTCAGAGTTTACCTCACACATCTCTCTCTCCTTAATTCCCTACTACCATGGCAGAGAAAAAAAAATCATGGTTGCAGATGTAGTGTAGTTGAGTTCCATCTGGTGTCTCATTTTTCGTCATCATGTTGGTAGTGTTCACTTTAACATTTCTGGCAGGTTGTTCCACGAGAGTTATTGTTCATGCATGCTCCTCCTCGCATCCTCCTCTTCCTTCCTTCCTTCCTTCCTTCCTTCCTCTGCTTTATTCACCGTCCTCTCTTTCATTCAACTTTGCGTTACCTCTTCCTCTTCCTCCTCCTCCTCCTCCTCCTCCTCCTCCTCCTCCTCTTCCTCCTCCTCCTCTTCCTCCTCCTCCTCTTCCTCCTCCTCCTCCTCCTCCTCCTCCTCCTCTTCCTCCTCTTCCTTGCCTCCCTTACCCCCAAAAATCCTCCTCCTCCTCCTCTTCCTCCTCCTCCTCTTCTTCCTTCCTTCCTTCCTTCCGTTATTGCCTCCCTTACCCCCAAAACTCCTCCTCCTCCTCCTCTTTCCTTCCTTCCTTCCTTCCTTCCTTCCTTCCTTCCTTCCGTTATTGCCTCCCTTACCCCCAAAACTCCTCCTCCTCCTCCTCCTCCTCTTCCTTCCTTCCTTCCTTCCTTTCTTCCTTCCTTCCTTCCTTCCTTCCTTCCTTCCTTCCTTCCTTCCTTCCTTCCTTCCTTCCTTTATTGCCTCCCTTACCCCCCAAAACTCCTTCTCCTCCTCCTCCTTCCTTCCTTCCTTCCTTCCTTCCTTCCTTCCTTCCTTCCTTCCTTCCTTCCTTCCTTCTTTCCTTCCTTTATTGCCTCCCTTACCCCCCAAAAACTCCTTCTCCTCTTCTTCTTCCTTCCTTCCTTCCTTCCTTCCTTCCTTCCTTCCTCTCCCTCCTCCTCTGCTTTATTCATCATTCTCTTTTATTCAAGTATTTCCTCCGCCATTTGTCTCTTCTTTCCTTGTTTGATGACCTTTTCATTTCTTTCTTCTTGTGTTTTTTCTTCCTCCTCCTCTCTTTACTTTCCTTCTTTACTTCTTTCCTTTGTTCCTTGTTTCCAATCCTCCATCCTGTCTCTTTTTTCATTCCTTCTTTCATATTTCTCTGTTCTTCCTTCCTTTTCTGCCTTCCTATCCCTCCCTCCTTCTTTCCATCATTGTCATACCATCGATAGGACGAAAAGATATGACACCAATATGTGAGAGAGAGAGAGAGAGACAGAGAGAGAGAGAGAGAGACAGAGAGAGAGAGAGAGAGAGAGAGAGAGAGAGAGAGAGAGAGAGAGAGAGAGAGAGAGAGAGAGAGAGACGGAAGTGGGGAGAGTGGGTAGTTGTATGTGTGTTTTGTGAAAGACTGTGAGTGTGTGTGTGTTTGTGTGAGTGTGTGTGTGTGCGTGTGTGTGTGTGTGTGTGTGTGTGTGTGTGTGTGTGTGTGTGTGTGTGTGTGTGTTGGCGTGTGTGTGTGTGTGTGTGCGTATCAGGTAGTGCTGCAGTCTAGAGTACCGCCCACGCTGCTATTGATCTCTCACCCGCCCGCCCGCCCACTCACCCCCCCCTTCCCCCAATCACCCCACTCCTGCACTACAGAGCCCCCCTCCACCCCCCCCCGCCCCCTCCCGCCCATCCACTTTTCCCTCTCACCCTCCCGCACTCACTTCTCCCTCTTTCCCACTCACTTCTTCCCGTTCATACTAACACTCATACACACACACACTCACTCACTCACTCACTCACTCACTCACTCACTCACTCACTCAAACACTCACTCACTCACTCACTCACCTCACTCACTCAAACACTCACTCACTCACTCACTCACTCACTCACTCACTCACTCACTCACTCTCACACTCACTCACTCACTCACTCACTCACTCACTCACTCACTCACTCACTCACTCACTCACTCACTCACTCACTCACTCACTCACTCACTCACCCCACCCACTCACTCACTCACTCACTCACTCACTCACTCACTCACCTCACTCACTCACTCACTCACTCACTCACTCACTCACCACTCACTCACTCACTCACTCACTCACTCACTCACTCACTCACTCACTCACTCTCACACTCACTCACTCACTCACTCACTCACTCACTCACACACTCACTCACTCACTCACTCACTCACTCACTCGCTCACACACTCACTCATTCACTCACTCACTCACTCACTCACTCACTCACTCACTCACTCACACACTCACTCACTCACTCTTACACTCACTCACTCACTCGCTCACACACTCACTCACTCACTCACTCACTCATACACTCACTCACTCACTCACTCACTCACTCACTCACTCACACACTCACTCACTCACTCTTACACTCACTCACTCACTCGCTCACACACTCACTCACTCACTCACTCAAACACTCACTCACTCACTCACTCACTCACTCACTCACTCACTCACTCCTAAAGATATGGAAGTTTTTATAACTTTTTAATGTTTTTCTTTTTTTTCCGCAGACCCTCGAGAGAAGTTAAGGTCGCAAGGTGGAACACAGGTCAGAGGTCATGTGTGTGTGTGTGTGTGTGTGTGTGTGTGTGTGTGTGTGTGTGTGTGTGTGTGTGTGTGTGTGTGTGTGTGTCTTTCAATATCTTCCTACACGAGACAGGCAGCGTTACCCTCTATCAAAACGGAAGTAGGGAGGGAGAGAGAGAGAGAGAGAGAGAGAGAGAGAGAGAGAGAGAGAGAGAGAGAGAGAGAGAGAGAGAGAGAGAGAGAGAGAGAGAGAGGCGTATCGTTCTTCGTCCAGTCATCTGTATACTCTTGTTTTCCCTTTAAACATGAGTTGCGTCGCGCCGTTGTGAACACTCCTACGATGGGAACCAAGTGTGAGTGTGTCATGAGGGAGTCTGAGGGAGTAACAGAGGGGCGTAGAGGAGTGTGAGGACCTTAACACATCATCATTTAGCTCTCAAACAGAATACAGATGCCTACTGTTTCAACAAAGGGCGGAAGTCTAAGCACACAAACATAAACTTCTTCGGTAACTTCATTTTTTCAGTAACTATCCTTTAACTAATTTCCTCTTTACAGTAACTTAATCCCTTCAGTAACTTCCTTAATTCAGTAACTTAATCCCTCCAGTAACCTCTTCAATTCAGTAACTTAATCCCTTCAGTAAAATATTTTCTACAGTAACTTCCTCTTTTTCAGTAACTTGATCTATTCAGTAATTTCCTTTTTTCAGTAACTTCCTTCCTTCAATAACCTCTTCAATTCAGTACATTAATCCCTTCAGTAACTTTCTCTAATCAGTAACTTGATCTTTCCAGTAACTTCTTCCCTTCATTAATTTCCTCATTTTAGTAACGTAATCTCTCCAGTAAAATCATCCCTTCAGTTACCTCATCCTTCTTCCAATACGTGTTCATAGCATACCATGTGTAGGTGTGGCTTTGTTCCCTTCTAACACAACACTGCCAGGCCCGACGCGTTCCCTTCGAGTATAGGAGTTCCTTTGACGCAAGTGACCTCAAAACACTCGCCGCACGTCTAGACACTTCCAATATTCCCTTCGTGGTCTCCGTCTCTTCCTTTACAGCTCAGATGCTATCAACACTCCTTTGTGCTGAGCGAGTGTTTCTTTGCGGCATTTCAATAAGACTCACTGCAAAGAGACTGCAAGAACACCTGTAATCATTCATCGGTTTTCCCACGCTTGCAGGCACAGTGGTTAGAATACATTGCTTGGTCTCATTCGCCGTGACGTGACAGTTAAGTACCCGCCCCTTCAGGACCCCCACGCCCTTGGTACACTATAGTCTATTTATTTTAACGAGGCAAAAATTCCATTCCATCCCAAGGTCTCATGCTTAAAATGATGCCCATGTTTACCTGATAATATGGTTAACTATGATCGAATACAACTGAAATTTAGAAGACCTGTAGTATTCCCTTCTCCTGGCATCAAATATCAGTCAGTAAGCAGCAAAGGGGCAGGATTTTTCACCTCGTTAAAAAAATAGTCTATAGTTTAGGGTCTTGGATGCAGCCACAATATCTCTGTCCGCCTGCTATATATCACATGAAGACCTAGTGCCATTCATATACTCAGCTGTGTATTACCTGTGTCTGGTGGATCCCATTATTCCTGGAGCTGAGCTGATGTGATCCACGCAGAATCTCCGGCGACTGAAAGAGAGAGAGAGAGAGAGAGAGAGAGAGAAGAGAGAGAGAGAGAGAGAGAGAGAGAGAGGAGAGAGAGAGAGAGAGAGAGAGAGAGAGAGAGAGGTGGATAAATGGATATAAAGTAAGAGAAACGGAATGAAGGATAGGAGAAATGAGAGAGAGAGAGAGAGAGAGAGAGAGAGAGAGAGAGAGAGAGAGAGAGAGAGAGAGAGAGAGAGAGAGAGAGGTGGATAAATGGATCTAAAGTAAGAGAAACGGAATGAAGGATAGGAGAAATGAGGAGAGAGAGAGAGAGAGGAGAGAGAGAGAGAGCAGAGAGAGAGAGAAGAGAGAGAGAGAGAGAGAGAGAGAGAGAGAGAGAGAGATGGGAAGGTTACCCGAATAACAGATGAAGGGCTGCCATTACATTACATTACTTCTCGGATTATTCATTAAGGAAAGATCTGCTGTCACATCCTTAGAATTTCGGCATTTAAACCATTGCATTGAAAAGACTCGAGCTGAAGATTGACGCCTTTTTCACTCTATGATAAGCGAGATTTTTTTACCTTTTTTGTTTTTCTTGCCCCCCCCCCCCCCCCCCCTCCTTGGCCAGTCCTTTGTGGTATAAACAAAATATTATGAAAGGAGACAGCGCAACAAGGACACCCCTGAACGAAAATAGAACAAGAAAAATAGTGATTCGTTCATGCTACAGCGCCAAGGGCAAGACAGAAGCCGCCAGTGTTATGTTAATGGAGTTGATACACCGAACAAAAAGCTGCCGCCTTCCACTCCTCCTGTGCCTCAAGATTTACCTCAGATCAAATAACTACTCACTCTGCCAACTGTTGTAATCTCTCCTTCAATTTCCGTCCTCTATTTCTCACAGCTTATTTTCTTGTCACCTCTACTAAAGATGCGGTGTAGAAATTCGAAACAATCTCCTTCACCATCTTATATAGAATCAAACTATTCCTTTACCATCTTAGAATCAAACTATTCCTTTACCATCTTAGAATCAAACTATTTTTTTACCATATTAGAATCAAACTATTTTTTTACCATCTTAGAATCAAACTATTTCTTTACCATATTAGAATCAAACTATTATTTTACCATCTTAGAATCAAACTATTCCTTCACTATCTTAGAATCAAACTATTCCTTTACTACCTTAGAATCAAACTATTCCTTTACCATCTTAGAATCAAACTATTCCTTCACCTTCTTAGAATCAAACTATTTTTTTACCATCTTAGAATCAAACTATTTCTTTACCATCTTAGACTCAAACTATTCCTTCACTATCTTAGAATCAAACTATTATTTTACCATCTTAGAATCAAACTATTCCTTCACCATCTTAGAATCAAACTATTTCCTTCACCATCTTAGAATCAAACTATTTCTTTACCATCTTAGAATCAAACTATTCCTTCACCATCTTAGAATCAAACTATTCCTTCACCATCTTAGAATCAAACTATTCCTTCACCTTCTTAGAATCAAACTATGCCTTCACCATCTTAGAATCAAACTATTCCTTCACCTTCTTAGAATCAAACTATGCCTTCACCATCTTAGAATCAAACTATTCCTTCACCTTCTTAGAATCAAACTATGCCTTCACCATCTTAGAATCAAACTATTCCTTCACCATCTTAGAATCAAACTATTCCTTCACCATCTTAGAATCAAACTATTCCTTCACCTTCTTAGAATCAAACTATGCCTTCACCATCTTAGAATCAAACTATTTCCCTTTACCATTCTTAGAATCAAACTATGCCTTCACCTTCTTAGAATCAAACTATTCCTTCACCTTCTTAGAATCAAACTATGCCTTCACCATCTTAGAATCAAACTATTCCTTCACCATCTTAGAATCAAACTATTCCTTCACCTTCTTAGAATCAAACTATGCCTTCAGCTTCTTAGAATCAAACTATTCCTTCACTATCTTAGAATCAAACTATTCCTTCACCTTCTTAGAGTCAAACTATTCCTTCACCATCTTAGAATCAAACTATTCCTTCACTATCTTAGAATCAAACTATTCCTTCACTATCTTAGAATCAAACTATTCCTTCACCTTCTTAGAATCAAACTATTCCTTCACCATCTTAGAATCAAACTATTCCTTCACTATCTTAGAATCAAACTATTCCTTCACCTTCTTAGAATCAAACTATTCCTTCACCATCTTAGAATCAAACTATTCCTTCACTATCTTAGAATCAAACTATTCCTTCACTATCTTAGAATCAAACGATTCCTTCACTATCTTAGAATCAAACCCATTCCTTCACATCTTAGAATCAAACTATTCCTTCACCATCTTAGAATCAAACTATTCCTTCACTATCTTAGAATCAAACTATTCCTTCACCATCTTAGAATCAAACTATTCCTTCACCATCTTAGAATCAAACTATTCCTTCACCATCTTAGAATCAAACTATTCCTTCACTATCTTAGAATCAAACTATTCCTTCACTATCTTAGAATCAAACTATTCCTTCACCATCTTAGAATCAAACTATTCCTTCACTATCTTAGAATCAAACTATTCCTTCACCATCTTAGAATCAAACTATTCCTTCACCATCTTAGAATCAAACTATTCCTTCACCATCTTAGAATCAAACTATTCCTTCACTATCTTAGAATCAAACTATTCCTTCACTATCTTAGAATCAAACGATTCCTTCACTATCTTAGAATCAAACTATTCCTTCACCATCTTAGAATCAAACTATTCCTTCACTATCTTAGAATCAAACTATTCCTTCACCATCTTAGAATCAAACTATTCCTTCACCATCTTAGAATCAAACTATTCCTTCACTATCTTAGAATCAAACTATTCCTTCACTATCTTAGAATCAAACTATTCCTTCACTATCTTAGAATCAAACTATTCCTTCACTATCTTAGAATCAAACTATTCCTTCACTATCTTAGAATCAAACTATTCCTACTATCTTAGAATCAAACTATTCCTTCACTATCTTAGAATCAAACTATTCCTTCACTATCTTAGAATCAAACTATTCCTTCACTATCTTAGAATCAAACTATTCCTTCACCATCTTAGAATCAAACTATTCCTTCACCATCTTAGAATCAAACTATTCCTTCACCTTCTTAGAATCAAACTATTCCTTCACTATCTTAGAATCAAACTATTCCTTCACCATCTTAGAATCAAACTATTCCTTCACCATCTTAGAATCAAACTATTCCTTCACCATCTTAGAATCAAACTATTCCTTCACTATCTTAGAATCAAACTATTCCTTCACCTTCTTAGAATCAAACTATTCCTTCACTATCTTAGAATCAAACTACAGCCATTGACCACTCACTGAAACCTTACATGGAGTTCTCTTTATCCTTTAACGCCTTCACGCCCAGATATTTTCTTTGTTGTATGAAAATAGTCTGTTAGCCATGAAATTACGAAAAGTAACTCAATATACCAAAAATTAGCTAGTGGAAAAGGATACTAAGCAAGTCATTATCTATAAAATATTGCTTATAATTCATTAAGATAGTCAGATGATGGTCAAATTACAATGGAAATTACGTTCTGGGCCTCAAGGGGTTAACGAGCCTCTTCGTTGAATTACCTTCCTCTCTTACGTTTCCAGAATGCCGCTGTGAGTGGATAGCTGGAAGTGATTCGCTTCTGCTTGAATCACATAATCCTTGTCTTGTAATGAACCATGGCGCCAGTATTCGGTCTCAAGCCTGTTACGCGAATCTCTTTTCCTGGATTCTATTTACGCTGACATCGCCCACCGCACCGCCTGATTCCCAGTAATTCAGCAACGTGAGATCCTCCTCCGCCTTCCAATGCCTTATTAACTTTCCTGAGCCGCGTGCCATTATGTAGAAATTCGTAGAGCCAAAGTGGATGTCGCTTTCGTGAATTTGGCCAAAGCCTTTGCCTCAGCCATCCAAAGCAGCATCATAAAAGGCCCTCGACCTGGGGATAAGTCGAGGCTTTGTGTCGCGGCGGGCGGGCTCAGAGCGGCAACCACCATGCAAGCCAAGCCGCCTCCGGGAAGTCCCCACCCACCATGCACTTTTGAGATCCTCGGTCCTCGGTCCCCCTCCTGAGGTCCTCGGCTCATCGCTCACCGTGATGTGGCCGCTTTGTTGATTCATCCTTATCATTGACTTGCCGAAGAGTACCGAATCGAGATGGATACATATACAACAGCTCCATCACCAGC
>JACEEZ010005138.1:0-7500 GCA_016584305.1 Chionoecetes opilio | reverse complement strand
AGTAATGTCTTCTTCAAGTTATAATAGGTGGTAATAGTTTTAATGATGAGTTATTATAATAGAGTTGTGAGTTGTGAGTGAGTGCATGCAGCTTCATTATTATTCTTGAAGTGTATCCTCGTGTTGCTATTGTTCTCTTCTCTCTCTCTCTCTCTCCTCTCTCTCTCTCTTCTCTCCTCCTCTTCTCTCTCTCTCTCTTCCTCTCTCTCTTCTCTCTCTCTCTCTCTCTCTCTCTCTCTCTCTCTCTCTCTCTCTCTGTCTCTCTCTCTCTTTATATCACAGTTCTATCTCCTAATTAAAAATAGTTGGGGTGTAAAAAGATCAGTTACTCTTATGATCGGGAGGGAGAGTTAGCGATACATCTTTATGCATGTTCTCGTTATCCGTATTTTTTCTCTCTCAACCTGGATACCTAATAGCGAGGGCGACTAATGAGAACCAATAGGTAGAGTGTCAATAATAGGTATATAGTAATAGGTAGATAGTCAGTAACAGGTATATAGTAATAGGTAGATAGTCAGTAACAGGTATATAGTAATAGGTAGATAGTCAGTAACAGGTATATAGTAATAGGTAGATAGTCAGTAACAGGTAATATAGTAATAGGTAGATAGTCAGTAACAGGTAAATAGTCAGTAGTAGGTATATAATAGTAGGTAAAGAGTCAGTAGAAGGTCAAATAAACAGGTAATAGACAGACAGGTATATTAAAGGTCCGATTTATTATTTACAATCATATATGACCTTTTTTTATGTCTTTTAAATTCACTCAATCGTCACATCAATCTTAATTATATAGAAAATTAGTACGATCTTCTAGATGGCCAATATTCCTCTCATGTTCTATACACGAAATTTCCCCTTTATTTATTTATTCAACCTCTATTTAACCTTTTTTTATTGTCATATTCAATCTTCATATCAATCTTAATACGCCTAGAAAATTATTAAGTTTTTTTTCTCGAAGGCCAATATTCCTCTCATGCTCTATACACGAAATTTCCCCCAATGAAACGCGTCGTCACAGTATAGCCACATCCCTTGCTGAATTCCACTTGTTTGTGAGGCGGAAAATGACTCGAATTAGCTGGTAACACTGGGAAGGGTGGTGAATCGGGCTCAGACCTTGGTGTTAATGTGTGCGTGTGTGTGTGTGTGTGTGTGTGTGTGTGTGTGTGTGTGTGTGTGTGTGTGTGTGTGTTACTGCCCTCCACCCCTGAGCAGCAGATGTCCCCTTGCCTGCTTGTAAATGAGGATTCCTGCTGAACTATGCAAGGGCCCTTTGCTGTTAACCTCTCCAATAAATGTTGTTGTTTACCTTAAGTCGTTGTTTTATATTACGATGCTCCCAACACACTGATCTTCCTTCTTTTCTTACTCCCTTCCATCCTTCCTGCCTTCCTTCCTCCCTCCCTTCCTTCCTTTCTTCCTTCCTTCCTTCCTCCTTCCCTCCCTTCCTTCCTCCCTTCCTTCCTTTCTTCCTTCCTTTCTTTCTTTCTTCCTTCCTTCCTTCCTTCCTTCCTTCCTGCCTTCCTTTCTCCCTCCTTCCCTCCCTCCCTCCCTCCCTCCCTCCCTCCCTCCCTCCCTCCCTCCCTCCCTCCCTCCCTCCCTTCCTTCCTTCCTTCCTCCTTCCCTCCCTCCCTCCCTCCCTCCCTCCCTCCCTCCCTTCCTTCCTTCCTTCCTTCCTTCCTTCCTCCTCCCTCCCTCCCTCCTCCCTCCCTCCTTCCCTCCCTCCCTCCCTTCCTTCCTTCCTTCCTTCCTTTCTTTCTTTCTTTCTTTCTTTCTTTCTTTCTCTTTCTTTCTTTCTTTCTTTCTTTCTTTCTTTCTTTCTTCTTTCCTTCCAATGAGTTGTTGCATCGCCTTATCTTCAATACCCACCCCACCTCCTTCGTATCTTACCTTACCTTTCCTCCTGTAAAGTGTTGCTTCTCTCATAGCTTTCAGTGTCTCGCATCCTTCTTCTCAGTGCCAATCCAAAAAAATGTTCAAAGATAAAAAGAAAAAATAGTATAAAAAAAACAAAAAAACAATGGTAACACGACGTGGATTTTTTTCGTTTTTTTTTTATTTCTATTTCTGTATTTTTATTTCAATTGCGATGTTATTGATGATTATGTAGGAAAATGAATGCATGGTTGAAGTTATAATAATAATCTCCTGAGAAAGTCATGCTATAGTAGTGGTGATGGACGGCAGGAAGTAATGACCAGGGTAATAGTGATGGTGATGGTGATGTGATGGTGATGGTCGATATTTATAGGTCTCTGTATAAAATAATCGCGTAATAGCAAGACCGCTTCATCAGTTCCTCCCATGCCATTAATTCACCCCCCTCCTCCCCTCCCTCACCCCCTCCACCCCCTCCTTGTTTGTTTCCTGCCCACACATCACCCCCTCCTCCTCCCCCTGCAGCATCGTCGACAAACAGACCTTCGCACACATGTAAATATTCCTCTAAGACCCCTGTGCTCGGGTGGTGAAAACAGCGGCGATGCGATGTTTTCACCGTCGTTATTTTGAGCTACGGCAGATCCTGTGTCTTTCCCGGAGGATCTGTGGCTAATTTTCCTCCTGAGTGAAGGTCCTGACAATGGCGAGGGAGCAATTACGAGGCATCTGTTGTTGTGACTAGACTGCATATCTCTCTCTCTCTCTCTCTCTCTCTCTCTCTCTCTCTCTCTCTCTCTCTCTTCTCTCTCTCTCTCTCTCTCTCTCTCTCTCTCTCTCTCTCTCTCTCTCTCTCTCTCTCTCTCTCTCTCTCTCTCTCTCTCCTAGCCCCTCTCTCTCTCTCCTAGCCTCTCTCTCTCTCTCTGGCTGGCTCTCGCTTACAACTGTTTACTCTCACTCACCACATCGTACTCGAGCTTCAAGTGACGAGTGTGTGAGTGCCGGTGGAGGACTCAAGTTTTAGTCTTCAGTGAGGAGGAACTATTTTGGCGGGAAAGCGGGCGGGCGGGGATGCATACATATTCCCTCCCGCCGTGCTCTCCCACCCATACGACCTTGTTTGTCTCCTTCTGGTCGTCCTTCTGCCGGAGTTTCCCTGTGGCATCCTCCTCTTTGTGTCGTCTTCAGGTTTTATGTGTGAATAACTCCTTCTTCTTCCACCCTCATTCGCCAGCCTCCTCCTCACAACATCCTCACAGCTCCTCTGCTTCTGCCTCCCCCATCACCCCTTTCTTTACCCCTCCCGCACCCCCTTCAAGCACCCCCCCCCCCCCAGGACCTTCGCTAGAGGCTCCTTCGACATAGCAAATCACTGGCTCACTTTTGTTTTCCTACATTCTTGTTTTTAGTTCGGAAAGTAAGAAGAAGAATATTAAGTATATGTTAGTATAAGTAAGAATAGAAAGTAGATTATAGGGAATAGATTAGTTAAATAGCTAGTGTTTTGGGCTATAAGGGGAATGCAAGTTAAAAAGAAAAGTACTGTATAGTTATATGGGGTATAGGCAGTGGCGGCTCGTGGCATAGGGCTGCAGAGCTGCAGCACCCCCAGACACTCACTGCCAGGTGTTTGATGCATTTAGAGACACGGCAGAAATGATACACTACCAACAAAGATATCATGATAAAAGGTCATTATATGTTATTTTCAATACGTTACTAAGTGAATTTTCATTAAAACCAGACCTAAATGTAAGTTACTTTCATGTTTGCTGTACGATTCATGTCTGCGCTGCCGCCGCGCCACTTGTGAACACAATGAGCTGCAGCCGAGGCAGCCGAGTCTCTTCCCTCTCGTGTTTACCGTGCGTGTAGACGGTGTGGTTATATCGTGCTTTCCTTAATTAGCCTCTGACTATGGAAAATCGAGTGAAGTATTTGCAAAACATCAACTTATCCCAGCTGACATTAAATGAAAAGACTGAAATCAAGCGGTACCGACTTTATTTTCAAGTAATACGGTATTTCTACTATCACCACCTCAGCCATCCCCTCTACTGCCAACACTACCACCCTCACCATTTCTTCTACCACCACCACTACTCCCATGCCCTGAAATCCGTGAATATCAACTACAAATCATACCTGAGACAGGTAAAATTTGTATATCCTACTATTGTGTGAAGTTTGCAGTCCCTCCATTGTATTTTATCACGAGCCGCCACTGGGTATAGGTCTATTAATCAAATGTTATTGTGAGCGAACTATTGCGGTGTTTACTTCTGATTGAACTTCAGGAGAATATGTAGCTACCGTTTATTTGAGATTTACTATTTGTGGCTTGAACAATAAAATTTAGGTGTGGCGTTTAACTTGTATATATATTTTTTTGTATAGTGATGAATAAACTGTTATAGTGATCATAAAATATATATGATATCATTAAATAAAAAAAAAAATATATGATATCATTATATACAAAAAATATATATGATATCATTATAGTGATGAATAAACTGCTTTAACACGTAAAATGGCTTCAAATTGATGCGTGAGAAACTGAGAACTAGAGAATTTCCATGCTTGCGTTCCTGTCTCATACATCCTCTCTCTCTCTCTCTCTCTCTCTCTCTCTCTCTCTCTCTCTCTCTTCTCTCTCTCTCTCTCTCTCTCTCTCCTCTCCCATCCTTCCCATAATACCTTCTTCCTTCCCTTCACCACCCTCCTCCCCCTCCTCAGTCCTCTATATAGGGTAGCCACAGAGCACACGCAGCACCTCGTCTCCTGCAGCCAAGGGTTCGAGTCCCGCCTGGGGGGAGGGATACTGGCAGACATGGTGATCCTTCTGAAAGCCGTGTTTGGTGACTTTCTGAATCTTCCTTCCTTCCTCCTTCCTTCCTTCCTTCCTTCCTTCCTTTCCTCCTTCGTGATGAATGGCCCCGCGCTGCGCTCTTGCCCTTCTTTATCATGTTCCTCCTCCTCAATTTTGCATTTCTAAACTTCCTGATTCTCCTCCTCCTTCTCCTCCTCCTCCCTCCTCTCCTCCTCCTCCTCCTCCTCCTCCTTCCTCCTCCTCCTCCTCCTCCTCCTCCTCCTCCTCCTCCTCGTCTCCTCTTCCTCATGTCTTCCTCTTCCGCATCGTAGTCATACCTCCTCTGCTGCTGCTCTCCACACTCCCTCCTCCCTCCTCCTCCTCCTCCTCCTCCTCCCTCCTCCTCCTCCTCCTCCTCCTTCTCTTCCTCCTCCTTCACTTTCTTTCCTCTTTCACTTCCCCCACACACTCACAAGCTCCTTCTTCATGTGTGTGTGTGTGTGTGTGTGTGTGTGTGTGTGTGTGTGTCACCATCTGTTCCATTGGATGTTGTAATCAGCAGGATGAGGGCGGGGACAGAGCGGGAGGAGGGCGGGGCGGGGTGGGGGATTGTTTGTTAGTACATATGCTAAATCTAGAGCAGCTTGGTCCTACTAGAAGAAAAACAAAATTCATAGAAAACATTGGAAAACCTTTGTGTCTCGTTTAGCAGAGACGGTTTATGTAATGAAGGAAAATAATGTGGAGAGACTTTTTTCTCTTTTATTTTATGTTTGTATCCCTTGTTTGTTTGTCTTTTGTTTTTCTTATGTCAAACTGTAATAGATGTAAATAAATAAATAGATAAATAATAATAGTGTGGAGAGACGCAGTGTGGCCGTGTGAGGGAAAATACCGCTAAGAAACCTCCATGAACCTGAAGATCAAAAGAAAAAGAAAGTGACAAATGAAATATAATAATAAAAAGTAAGTACTAATAAAAAGATAAGTAATAAAAAACTAGGTGATAAGTTATTTAAGAAAACTTTAACCATTGAGTGCTACAGCATCCTAGGAAGTTATTAACCCCTTGAGACCCAGAAATAATTTCCTTGTATGATAAAACGTTTTTAGACATAACAATTATGTGATTTGATATACCTATTTAATACCTTGGACAGGATACTAATCAGGTATATCTATTAAATTTGTTATTTTTGGCTAAAACATCGTTTATAGCAAAAAAAGAAATACGTCTGGGCGTGAAGGGATTAAAATGCTTGCGAAAAACGGGAAGTCGTGTTGATACAGATATCTACACGTATGGACTATAACCTTTTTTTTTTTTGTACATACGTGGCCTGAAAAGTTAAGGAACCGCAGCGCTAAAGGAACAACGGAACACCCGCTCCCCCTCCTTCCTTCCTTCCTTCCTTCCTTCCTTCTTCCTTCCTTCCCTCTTTCCTTCCTTCCCTCCTTTCTTCTTTCTTTCTTTCTCCTTCTTCTTCTTTCTTTTTCCTTTCTTCTTTTCCTTCTTCCTATCTTCTTCTCCCTTTCCCTTCTTTTCCTTCCTTCCTTCTTCCTTCCTTCCTTCCTCCTTCTTCCTTCCTTCCTTCCTCTTTCCTTCCTTCCTTCCTTCCTTCCTCCTTCCTCCTCCTTCCTTCCCTCCTTTCCTTCCTTCCTTCCTTCCTTCCTTCCTTCCTTCCTACCTTCCTTCCTTCCTTCTTCTTCCTACACTCAGTAAAATGATCAAGTGTTTTATTAATTACACTTTAATCATAACGAGAACCACATCTGCCACTGCTCTACTCTCTTCCACCCTCCTCTCCTCCCCTCCTCCTCCTCCTCTCCCCCCTCCTCCGGCGTTCAACAAAAAGCGTGATTTTTCCATCTCCCATGGGCGTCATTCCCACCCTTTTCCCTAATTACTTTATTTTTTTTGAGTCCATCATTCCTGTGTGTGTGTGTGTGTGGTGTGTGTTGTGTGTGGTGTGTGTGTGTGGTGTGGTGTGTTGTGTGGTGGTGTGTGTGGGTGTGTGTGTTGTGTGTGTGGGGGTGTGTGTGTGGGGTTGGGTGTGTGTGTGTGTTTTGTGGAGGAGAGAGAGAAGAAGAAGAGAGAGAGAGAGAGAGGGAGAGAGAGAGGGAAAAGGGGAGAAAGTGAGAGAAAACAGGAGGGCAAGTAAAAAAAAAAAAGGGGGGTTTCAGCCATACTCTGAGGAGATTATCATCACCTGGGGAGGAGGAGGAGGAGGGGGGGGAGGAGGAGGAGATGGAGGACGAGGAGGAGGAGGGGGAGGAGGAAGGGGAGGAGGAGGAGGGGGGAGGGAGGAGGAGGAGGGGAGGAGAGAAGGAAAATAAAAACGAACGTCCTAGGGAAAAAAGGGTTTTTTTTAATCCCTGGGGAGAAAGGGAAAAATGGTAAAAAAAAGTGACATACAACACACACACACACACACACCACGCACACACACACCACACACACACACCAAAACACACAACACACACACACACACACACACACACGCACAAACACACACACACACACAACCAAAAAACACCACACACACACACACAACACACCCCCACACACACACACAACAACACACCACAACACACCCACACACAACACTAAATTTTATACTAGTTAATTCGTAAATTAGAAACAAAGTTTTCAAAGACCACCAAGATTTAAAAAATTAAAAAAAGAATGAAAAAAAAAAAAATAGATTAAAGCGAATTGTCGTGAAAGGGAGAAAAGGAAGAAAGGGAAAAAGGGGGGGAGAGGTTGGAAGGAAAAAAAAGGGGTAAAAAGGGAAGGAAAA